>CM039611.1:58633227-58662896 GCA_022457205.1 Saccharum spontaneum
TTCCCATTCGATCAGACCACCGGCATCGCCTTTGCTGCTACCTGCAGCGCCGTCTGCTGGGATGTCAATTTGGATAGCAAAGCATCCGTACGCCGAGATGCATGTGTATGGTCCAGTCAGCACCAATTCATCCATTGCCTGCATGCATGCGATGCTTGATTAATACTGTATAAATTAATGATGCTTATTGGATATGAAAAGATACAAATATATGGATCGATACACCAGACATATTAGACATATGATACTACTATATATAGTACCTGCTCTCCTTGTTCTTTCTGCTCCTTGATGTGTTTTCTTTGCTCCTCCTTCCTGTAGATGATCTGGCCACGTATCCCGTCATAGACAATGATTTTCGTGCCGAGGACCCGGAGGTCGGCATGTATGGCCAATAGCTCCACCAGGGGTCCACCGCAGTTGTCAGCGTCGTGGTCGTCTTGTTGAGGTTGGCTACCGCTGTTGCCTCGGCCAGGGCCGGAATGACCCGGCTCATCGCCGGAGCCACAGCCACCACTGGTGCTGCCGGCATCACCGGACTTCCCAGGTTGGTTAGAAGAACCACTGCTGCCGGCGTTATTACCACCAGACTCCCTGGGTTGTTGGCTAGGGCTGCCGCCTCTGCCATCACCACCAGCAGCCTCCTCGGTCGTGGTCGTGCTACCAGGTGATTGACGCGTGTTGAGCACGAGGGTAAACGTCTTGTAGCTCCATAATGGGGTGCCGTAGTGGTTCGAGGTAGTATCTTTCAGATTTCCATTTCCGCAGCTCGCCCGACTTCTTGCCGTAATTCCACACGTGAAGACTCATCAGTTCGTCCTTGAATCCCGTGCCGGTGCGCCACCCACGCGCGACGGCGTTATGGAGAGGATTCATCCTTGCCGACTCGCAGAACATGAACACAAGGCCTGCCAGTGCCAGCCTGGGCTTGGGGTTGTCATCACCAGCTGCCACATGTTCTGGGTAGCGCGAGAGCACGCGGACGGCCTTCCTCGCGAACTTACGGCCCAGGTGCGCTTCAGCTAGTTTGGTCATCACATCATCGTTACTTGCGGCTTCCAGCATGGACCTGTATTCGACGGACCATTCTAGGCGTTGGACTTCGTGATTATTGTATGGGTCTCGGAGCACGACGACGCTACCTTTGTTCTTGTCGGCAAGCCCGTACACAACTCCTTTCTGGTTGATGAAGCCATTGACGTACAAGTTGTCATCCCGCATGATTAGTGTTGTCCACGACGTTTCGTCGCCCTCCACCACTTGCAGCTTGACGTGAATCCACCTCTCCGGATATGGAGCACGCTGCCTGGGGAGCAATGGGTGTTCGTGGGTGGAGGAGAGATTTCTGTCTTCATGCTTATTCAAGATGTCCTCACATGAATGAGATGAATGACACTTCATCTGCAATGGTGTACACTACTTCAGGAGGTCCTGCGGGCCACATTTAACGTAGTATGAGAAACAAAACTAATCAAAGTACACATGCATGCATGCATACATACATAGATGCATGTATTCTTGATAGAAAAGTGATATCACCGTACCGTTGAGCACGAGGCAAACGGCCTGTAGCTGGCTAGTGGTGGGGTGCGGTTCCACATACTTTCTTCTGCTCCATTGCCACAGACCACGTGACATCCATTCATATTTTCCCATGGTACCAGTCACGAATTGCTCGGTGAATCTCGCTCCGGTGTCCCAGCCATCTGCAATGGCGTCGTGGACAGGATTCATCCTTGCGGAATCGCAGACCATGACGCTGAGGCCCACGAGTGCCAGCCTGGGGTCCACACCATCCGCCACAAGTTCTGGGTAGCAAGACAGCACGCGCACGGCGTCCGCCGCGAAGGTCTTGCCCAGACATGTGGACGACTCCACCAGCAGATTCGCGACTTTCTCCTTATCTATGACCCAGCTGCCTTCTAGAAGTTCAGGGTTATTGTACCGTGGTTTTTTTCTTTTTGATGAGAAACAGTTATTGTACCGTAGTGGGAGCATGCGCCGGCGCCGGTTATTGCCAAGCTCGTACCAAACACCCCTGTGGCTGCTGAAGCCCATGACGTCCACGTTGTCATCCCGGATGACTAGGGTTGTTGACGACGACGTCGCTCCCTTGCCCTGCTGCCCCGACACTTGCAGCTTGACTTCAATCCACCTCTCCGGTTGTTGATCAACACGCGGCTTCGCAAGCAGCGGGTATTTTTCGGAGGATTTGAGAGTTGTGTCTTCGTGGCCATCATAGAGACGCTCGCTCTCTGGGTGCTCAGCAAGGAGGCGACGTAGACCCTCTATGAATTTAGTGAACGAACTGCCACCTTGTATGTTGTACGTACTCCCACACGGCAGTCCATCCACAGAAATTACGATCTGCAGTATTATTATATGATTTATTAGTTAGTAAAAGAAGGGAAAAGAACTGACAATGAGTAATATTTGGCGCACAATCAAACTAGTGGTCGCCAATGCAATCCCTCCAAATCTTTTACCTCCAGTACCGCTTCCTGATTTGCTGCTGCTGGAGCATCACCATTTCTTAGCTCGCCATTCGCTGGGCCATTTGCTGGAAGCCCCGGCTCGTCAAAGGCGTCGGGCATCTCCTGGTCCTGGTCAGCCTCATCTCCCATGGTGAACTCCTCTGCAGTACAGGAATTTAGTTAGTTCATACTACTACTATTCATTGAGTGACAGTCAAGGGGTTAATTTAGACTTTAGCCCATGCATATGTTTATCTTCACCACAGCTATTGTCAAACATCAATGGTGTGTTTGGTCTGTGGAGTCATCGCATGCTTCACGAGGTGATGCATCTTGAGTTCGTCCTATGAGTTTTGGTGGAATCAACTCATTCCTCATACATATACTAGTTATCAGCTTGAGAGGATTGAGGTGGTGATGAATCAACTCATTATGTTCCACAAACCAAATAAAAAAGTGAGAAATGAGTAGAAGATTGATCGTCTCATATTCCTCAAACCAAACACACTCTAATTACCCATGTTATACATCAAAATAAATATTGCTCGTCATATATACCTAAGGGCAGCTCTGTTAGGTCCCTAGCGGCCCTGCACAGGTAAGCAACAAGCTTACCAGCACACTCCCTATGGCTAGAGGTAGAAGAAGACGTTGAGCTCAAGCGTGCGCACACACAGCAAAGCACCAGCGTTGGCCCGAGCTATGCTCTTTGATTTGTGGCAACTGAACTACCGTGCTTCGTTGCCTTGACATAGGACATGGCTGAAATGAGCCCCAACTACTCCTAGTACTATGCTTAGATCAGCCAACTACTCTGCTGTACAAGCTACCAACTATTGTACTAGAGGTGGCCTATTGCCATGCTGCTACAGCAGCAGTGACTGGACAGCCGAGCTGACCGAATGCCAACACTGCTGCAGCAAGAGAGAGAGTTTGGGGAGCAGCAGATTATGTCTAACAAGTTCCAGCGCTGTTACTAAAGTACGTACCGCATAGGAGGGAGAAAGAGAGGAACGGCGAAGGTGCAACACGCTGCAGAACCGGAGCCACTCAGGAAAATTTTGGCACTCAGGCTTGGAAACCTGTTTCTAACATAAAAAATCATTTTCTTCTCGTAAAAACCAAAGAAGACTGGCACCACCTGCCAGAGTGCCATAACGGCAACACTTGATGGTGGGTCTCACGTTTTTTTTTTTTTTTGCTATACTCCTCTGTCCCAAAATACATGACATTTTAGCTATGAGCCTATGAATCTCGATAAAACACTTGTCCAAATTCATACCTACAATACATTTATTTTGGGACGAAGAGAGTACATATTAGAGATAAAACACTTGTCCAAATTCATACCTCCAATACATTTATTTTAGGACGAAGGGAGTACATAAGAAGTACTTCCTCCATGTTCATGTTGGTAAAAGAAGTCGTTTTAGACAAGATTTGGGTCAAACATTGGGAATATAAATCATGAATAACTTTTAAGTTATTGAGTTTGAAAATATGAAAACAATATGAATAGATTTGTCTTGAAATATACTTTCATAAAAGTATACATATATCACGTTTGAATAAATATTTTTATAGAAAAATGAAGTCAAAGTTATGTTTTGGAGACCATGTCGTTGTCTAAAACGACGTCTTTTACCAACATGGAGAGAGTTCATAAAACACTTGTCCAAATTCATACCTCCAATGCATTTATTTTGGAACGAAGGGAGTACATATTAAAGTTAAATTTGCTAAGTTACATGCTCTGACAGGCATCATCTTTGTATGTCTATATTCCAAACGTTAAAGTTGTCATTAGATAAGAGTACATGAATTTATGACATGCGGGGTTAGTAGCCACAACTCTAGAATTAACAAAATCGCTCTGCCAAGTGTGGCAGAGCATTGTTTGTACATTAGTAGTACACATAACAAACAATGAAATAAGAGCATTCAGGGATGCTACTTAGATCCACGAACTTTGAAAATGTATTTATGGATCACTAAACTTGTTAAGGGTGCACCATAGATTTATACGCATTAAACTTTCTCTCGAAAAATACACTCTCTCATCTCCTTCTCGTTCGCGCTATCTTAGGGGCTGCTTGGGTCTCTTGCCCATTCCTGTTTTGCCTCACCCAGCAAGAATACCTAAATGGCTTTGCCTGGCAAGCTAGCCTCATCCAGCAAGGTTTTCCGAATTGGCTCTCCCGAGCGGGCAAGATTTGCTTGCTGCGCCTCTTCCCCTGCAAGAGGACTTCTCCTCGGTCGAATCGAGGCCCTACCAGATGGAGCTTCGTCGTCAAATTAACCCAGGCCTGACTGGAATCGATCTCCTGCTCGTTGGAAACTTCGTCCTCACCGAATCGAACTCCTCCTCGTTGGAATCAAGCATCCCTCTCCCCAAATTAGAATCCTCCCCATGTTGCTATGAGGAATGCATCGCTCTAAATCCATATGGATGTTATACGCAAAAGGGATCTCAAGCTTGGTGTTGGCCTATGTGCTGCTTGGTCGCAAGATAAGTGCGGTGGTGGATGTGTTGGCCAGTGATGGCGTCGATATTGAGCGGGGGCGGCGCGGTGACGGCGAGAGATAGGTGATCTGTTCGGCAGTTCGGGCAAAGCAGTGGAAGGCAAGACAGGAACCAAACAGCTAGCTTTGCTTGCTTTGCCTATTTTTACCTGGCAAGGAGAGCGGAGCGAGGCGAGGAACGCACGAAGCACATGGCGGCGGGATCCAAACTGCACAGGGGGCGATCGGGTGAGGGCCCGCTGCCGCTGCCCCCCTGCACTCCCCAAATCCGTCAGGCGGTGGTGGCTCCCGTTGCGGCGGCTGGTGGCCGCCTCGAGCTCATCCTTCGGCGGTGAGCAGAAGACGGCGTGGACTCGCTGGCCCAGACTTCCAGCAGCTTCCTGTGTAGGGGTGTTGTGCGGTGGGGTATCATGCTGCCCTGACTACGTCACTACAGGCATCTTACGGCAGCCAGAGCATCTCCTTCGCGCCCTACAGCAGCAGGGCTATGGAAGGACCTCCGGCGCCATGGAGCTACTAAGCGCCGCTAATTCACAAATACTAGTACAATAAGAAGCTGTGGAAACACACAAACAACCAGCCTTTGCCAAGTGGTCGACCAGGGGAGAACCCATCTGTAATTTCTTTCAGAAACTCAAACTCCGCTGGTAGATCCTTGGGCAGCGTATCCAGAAGAAGGCTCGTCTCCGGCTTGCTAGAATTAGCAGTGTGACAGTGTCCATTTCTGATGATCCCTTTATCAGTCGACTGTCGGTATGACAGAGAAATCCTTACCATAATAACTTGTACTACTTCCCAAAACAAAGCATATGCAGATAACAACATATGGTCGCTTCGAAATGAGCAAGCCAGCGAGGGGAACAGCCGGTTTCGAGAAAGCACTGACCTGGAGAAGAAGGATGAGAGATCCTCGCGGCTCGCGCAGACCTGGAGAAGAAGGGTGAGAGATCCTCGCGGCTCGCGCAGAAGGGGAAAAGGATGACTGGACGAGAGATCCTGCAGATCTTTGGTTTTTCAAGGTTTCTGAAGCAAACTCTCAGTCCCAGCGAGACGGGGTTGACTTGATTTCACTGGCTTGAGTCTCGTCAACCATCGAGCCCCTGTTTAGTTTCCGAAATATTTTGGGAAAATTGTAACTGTAGCGCTACTGTAGCACTTTTGTTGTTATTTAACAATTATTGTCCGATCGTGGCCTAACTAGGCTTAAAAGATTCGTCTCGTCCATTTCGTCTAAACTGTGTAATTAGTTTTATTTTTTATCTATATTTAATGTTTCATACATGTGTCTAAAGATTCGATGTGACGGGAATCTAAAATATTTTGGGAACTAAACAAGGGCCAAGGCAACCAAAACGGCAAAAAAAAAAGGCAGAATTTGCCAGGAGACACAGTTAAAAGGTGTCATTTGCTGTGAACCACTAAAAAAGATGACTTAGCCGAAAGACATCAAAAATCTTAATTAATATGTCAGAAGACACTAGAGGGATTATTATATTTAGATTTAATGGGCAGCCACGCCAAATGACGGAATTGCCCTTTCCTTTTATCCCTTCCGTCCAGAGTATGTACGCATATGACTCGAGTCTTCGTTTCGCAGTTTCGCACTCGCTCGCGTTCGCACGGAGAGAAGCAGGACGTGGCGGTCCCCCTATGCCGGCGGCGGTCCTCCTGTGCCGGTGGCGCCTGGCTACGGCGGTGGCGGCGCCCACAGATGACGGTCGCGCGCCCGCCGCCGTAGCAGCGAGCCGAGCAGCCGCGACGCCTGGTCCCAAAGGTGCGATGGTGATGGAGTTTCCACGGTTCTTGAGCGAGATTTTTCCTGAAGAGCACGCTGATCTTTCATAGGTTTCTGATGGGTAACTAATTTCTGCCATTATCCTTTAGGGTTAGGTTAGTGGTAACTATAGCCCCAATTTTTTGAATTAAATCATACGGTGTGTTGATTTAGATTGTGTTTCTATCCATATTTCTGTAGGATGGATCCCAATTCGTCCTACAGGTTTGCTGCACGTGTAGGTGCTTTTGTTAAATTGACTGAAGATGGCAAGCGTGTGTATTGTGATGCTTGTAACATTGCTAAGGTTTTAGACAGAGATACCACAAATTGGAATGATTTGCTTCTTGACATTGGCATAGAAATTCAGATAGACTCTAAACATAAGTTGCGTGTCACCTATTGGGATAATATGAGTCGTAGCTATGAAGAAATTGATTCTGATAACAAACTGCTCCATGCAATTGACATGTCTTGGGAGATAAGAAGGCTCTTAGTGCAAGTGCGGGTTATAATAAATGATGATTTTTGTTTGGAGCTTGATATTAGGCGACAGCAGAACATGCCTTGTGTGTTACAGGGTAGCACTGATGCTCCTGCCAACCAGTTAATTGCGCAGCCTACTCTTGAAATTGCATCATCCCTAGTAGAGCCTCCGGTCCAGAACAATCTTGAAGTGAATTGGGTCAGTGATGATATAGAGTATGTTGGTCTAGATGATGAGGACCCCTACAAATCGATGTTTTCTTATTTATCGGATTTTGAATCAGATGGTGATGATGATGAGTGTGTTGGTTTGGAGGATGACTTACTAGTGGAGGATGCACGGGATTGTGAGACCATTGTCCATGTTCCTGACTTAGAGAACCCAGCAATTGAAGTTGGTCTAACCTTTGGGGATGGTGATACTTTTAAGAAGGCTATTAGGCAATATGCAATAAAGGGTGAATATGAAATTGCAGCCACCTATTCTGAGTCAACAAGATACAGAGGCTACTGCAAAGCTAAACGGTGCAAGTGGAGGATACATGCTTCACAGTTGCAGGATGGGATGACCTGGAAGGTATGATTTTGCAACTTGTATTATTGTTTGTATACAATTTTGTACAATTTCAGATTTATACAACTTCAATTTTTTTCATTTGGTGTAGATAAAAAAGATACCACATGTACATACTTGTCAAAGCACTGGAAAAGTTGAGCATAACTGCATGGCAACCAATCATTGGGTCAAGGATAGGGTTCTTACTTGGCTTGCAAAGGATCCCACAATTAGAGCTAAAGAACTGAAGAAAAGACTAGAAGAACAGTATCACCTGAATTTTTCATATTATGTAGTGTGGGATGGTAGGAATATGGCTATGGAACAACTCAAAGGGAAGTGGGATGACAGCTTTGAGCATGCTTTTAGTTTCAAGGCTGAGGTGGAGAAGACCAATCCAGGGAGTTTGGTTGACATTGAATATGAGCAAGTGGGAAAGAAGATGAGATTTACAAGAATGTTTGTTGCCCTGAAAGCTTGCGTAGATGGTTTTCTAAATGGTTGCAGGCCTTTCCTTGGTGTAGACTCTACTCATTTGACTGGGAAATGGAAGGGACAGCTTGCATCTGCTACTTCTATTGATGGGCATAATTGGATGTTTCCGGTGTGCTATGGTGTGTTTGGATCAGAGACAACTGAAAATTGGTCTTGGTTTTTTAGGAGACTTCATCAAGCAATTGGATCACCTCCAGGCCTAGTGATCTCAACAGATGCAGGCAAAGGAATTGATTCTGCTGTTACTCAAGTCTTCAAAAATGGAGTTGAGCATAGGGAGTGCATGAGACACTTAGTTGCAAACTTCCAAAAACGGTTCAGAGGTGAGGTCTTCCAGAAGCACTTGTGGCCAGCATATAGAGCTTTTCAAAGGCATAGATTTGAAGACCACTACAATTTGATGTATGAAGCATGTCCTAAAGCTATGAAGTGGATATATGAAAACCATAAGCACCTATGGACAAGGCACCTATTTTCTAAGGCAAGTAAATGTGACTATGTAACAAATAACATAGCTGAAACATTCAACAGCTGGATTAGGGATGAGAAATCACTACCTGTAGTTGATCTTATGGATAGGATAAGGCAATTATGCATGGATAAAATGTTCTTGAGAAGAAAAATTGCCAAGAAGCATAAAGATAAGATATTGGCTAACGTCATGAAGGACCTCAATGCAAGAAGTAGGGGGCTGAAATATATGTGGAAGTATGCATACAAAGATGGTGGCAGAGATAATGAACTGTTAGGTGAAGTCGAAGGTGTTACAAGGGATCTTGTTCATTGGAGGCATACTGTTGATCTTCAAGAGAGGAAGTGCACCTGTAGACGTTGGCAAGTTACTGGTCTGCCATGTAGACATGCCTTGTGTGTTATCACCTCAATTCGAGGTTGTAATATTGAAGGCTATGTTCATGAATACTACTCTGTTGCAAAGTTTAAGAAGGCATACCAAAAGTGTGTGAAGCCAATGGCAGATAGCAAACAGTGGCCTCAAGTGAACCTTGGATTTAAGTTGTGGCCTCCAAGTCTGAAACCAGCAGCTGGGAGACCAAGGAAGAGGAGGTTTAAATCAGCTGCAGAAGGTGGATCTGGAAAGAGAACCACAAGATGCAAAAGGTGCAAACAACTTGGACACATGGCAAAAACATGCAATGAATATGTCTATGATTCTGATGCACCACCACCTGCTGCTCCAAAGCCAAAGAGAAAGAGAGGCAAGAAAAGTGTCACAGTAGCGCCATCTAGTGCTGCTGAGCCACCACAGGAACTACCATCATGTGTCGACCCATTGTAAGCTTTTTGAACTTCTTTATGAATTTTCAATTTTCACCTAACTTACACATATCTTTTATATTTAAACAACTTACAGTGCTACACCCACAAGAGCCATCACTTGTTCTCATACACCAAGCCCTATTACAAGAAGGTACATTTGCAATTTGCACATTTGAGATATTTGTCCCCTTGTCAAATCTGCGATAGTGCAATATCATATGATTGTATTTGCATGTAGTATGACAAGGAGGCTGCTGGAACTAGAATCATCTACACCAACTAGACTCACCACCTCTATTTCTACCCCAAGTCCTATGACAAGAGGGTATAACTTGCAGAATTTTATTATGTGTTCTTGATGCTGTTTTTATTTAGCTAACATGTTTCTATACTCATCTATAGTCGTAAAAGGTTGCTGGAACTTGAAGACGCCATAGAGCATGTTGGATGTCCAATCACATCTCCATTTAGTGTTGAAAAGGGAAAGGCAAAGAAGCTGCAGGTTGTTAGATCTAAAAAAGCATAGGCTATGCACTGTATTAGTTGGTTGAAACCTATTATTCAGCCTATATTTTGTTACTGTACTTGACTGAGAGTGTGGCTGAAATGTTGCTAGAATATGTTAGGGGCCTGGACTTGCTACTTTCTTTTGAACCTATAATGTTCATGGATCTGCTAAAATGTTGTTGTAATGTGCAAGTTATGGTGATGAAATATGACCTGATATGTTGCTGGAACCTTGAATTGAAGGGCAGGGGTATTTTTGTCCAAATATTATGTTTACTTACATGTTTGAATGAGAAATCATATTATAAGAGCTATAGTGTCCAGCAGCAAATGACCATACTTTTGTAATGGTTTGTGGCAAAGCCATTCTTTTTTAGTGGTATGTGGCAAAGGCCATGTTTTTTCGATGTCCCCTGGCAAATTTTGCCCAAAAAAAACAAAGAAGGGGTAATAAAAAGATTGGCGTCGCCCGGGTTCGAACCGGAGACCTTCAGTGTGTTAGACTGACGTGATAACCAACTACACCACGACACAACCGTACATGTCTAATAATTAGTGTTATTTAATAAGACCGAAACGAGTACTTAGGATCGGACTGCTGCCTTCATAAGATGCAAACATAGAATCTGGAAATCACAGTCAATCTAAAAAACAAACCCAGACCATATGAAATAATTGATACATCCAGGTAATACAATACCATTGTCATGACTATTGTTCCTAAAAACATCTATATTTTTAGAAATCGTAAACTATAACATATTGTGTATAGAAAGATTGCCATGCAGATACGAGGCCACGCACTACAGCACCAGGCACAAACTGAAGATTACTGCTTCTCAGGAGCATGCTTCACAATCTCAGGTCACCTTCAGCAACCAATTTATATACCTGCACAACAGCATGCCTTTTATTTATATACCTGCAGTTGAGCAACTAAACGAAGGCTTCCTACTGCATTCATTCTTGAACCAGCTATCTCAGAATTTTCTGAACCTATCAGGCTATCACTAAATAATTTCTTGAACCAGCTATCTCAGAATTTTCTGAACCTATCACTGAATAATTTCTTGAAACCAGTCACTGAATGATAATTTGAAAAAAAAAAATTGGTCTCAACCGTTGTCTAGAATCCCGATCCCCTGCCTCCGAGCTAATCCTAGGCCACTTTCTTCCGAAACGTTTAAGTAGACCTTTCTGGGCTCCTTCCATTTTATGCCTTCTAAACGAGAGGGTAGCCCCGTCTTCCTTCAATGCCCCTCCTAGGGGATGGGGTGGTTGTCGTTAGTTCCATTTCTCGGATTTGTGTGTAAGTTAATTGACATGGTTCAATGAAGTAATCAAATTCATCTATGGTAATTTTAGCCCACATAATCTGTTATTGTTTTACCACATCACTAATGGCTCCTCGCTATGATGTGATGTTGGGCGTGTATGTTTCCTAAACTTCTTAATGAAACACGAGCTAAGCACGTTCTTAAAAAAATGTATTAAAAAAGAATGATGACCCGTACCTCTTCTATCTAGGACCTTGAGTCACCAACTTCCGTAGTTTCCACTTCCTTCAGTTTACACATGATATCCTGCATTGTAGGTCTCTTGTATCGATCGGCCTCCATGCAGGCTACTCCTATCTCAATACAGGTTCGCACCTGTTTGCTATCTACCTCAAGTGATGCATAACTCGATGTCTCCTGTAACTTCTTCTTCCAGGAGTCGTGTACCTTAAAACGAAAGAGAGCACAGGGGTGTTGTACATTTGTAGGAACTAGGCAACTAGCAGAGCATTCACTAGAATATCACTAGGGTATTATGAATCCCATTCTAGAAAAAAGAAAAAGAACATCACTCAGGTATGGCCAATAATTGTTTGGTATATGACACCTCAAAAGTTAGCCTTTACTCTCTTCGTCCCTTTTTAGCTGTTATTCTCACTTCCCGAGAAGTTAAATATACTTAACTTTAACCAAATATATACAAGAAAATATTAATATTTATGATACATAATTAGTATCATTAAATAGATCGTTGAATCTATTTTTTATAATAAACTTATTTGGATATACAAATATTGCTAATATTTTCTACAAACCTAGTCAAATTTAAGAAAGGGACAGAGGGAGTACTTATTTGGTTCATCCGAAATTGGCTAAATTAGAATTGCTTTCTTGGGCAATACTATTTTGATAAAATAGCGTTGGTGGAATAGTAGTTCATTTAAAGTTCTTCCTCCAACATATATTCGGAAATCATTTGAGTATATTAACATATGCAAATAATTATCCTTACATGCTCAATAAAAGCCTGGTCCTCCATGTCAGCAATGCTCATATAGTCGCTTAGTCCAGACACCACTATCCTTTTTATTATAACACCCAAGCTAAATATATCAAAATGTTTTGAGATTATTTGCTTGGTTATGTATTCTGGTGGCATGAATCCTCTGCATAATAACAAAAAGATGACAATATAATAAAATAAGAGTACATAAAGCAAATACTTCCTCCGTCCCTAAATAAATAAATTTCTAGAATCCGTGCAATTTAAACTATGTTAAGTTTTACTAGTTTTATAGTAAAGAGTAAGAGCATCTATGACATAAAATGAGCATATTATAAAAAATATATTTTATGGTATATTTAATTATACTAATTTGATGTTATAAATCTCGATGGTTTTTTTCTAAAAATTCAATTAAAGTTTAAAATGTTTAATTTAAAACAACTCTAGGAATCTATTTATTCAGACACAGAAGGAGTAGTTCATTGAGAAAGGGTGTCCAAATGAGAATAAACTTACGGGGTCCCCAAAAGAAACATGGTGTACAATTCGCCACCAGCTAACCTTGATATACCAAAATCAGCTATTTTTGGTACCATTTTGTCATCTAACAAAATATTATCTGGCGTCAGATTGAAATGCATGATGCCAGAATCATGAAGGTACTTTAAGCCCACACAAATCCCTTTGATTATTTTGAAACGTACGGGCCAATTATGTCCAGTGAATTTTTCTGCAAGAGCAAAGAAAAGTATTTCTCAAAATACAAATGTTAACAAGTATCATGCATTTTGATTATAATATTGATAACATACTCGTGAAATGCATACCAGAAAGAATCTTGCCAAGGCTTCCGTTGGGCACAAACTCGAGACAGAGTATCCTGTGTGTGATCTCAGCAACTACTAGCCTCCCTTCGTATGGTCTAATTTCTTGCTCGGTTTCATCGCAGAAACCTAGTATTTGCACGATATTTTCATGCTTGAGCCCCTTAAGGTGACTTAGTTCATTTTCAAATTGCTTGTTGTTAGACACCCCTGGCATGAAACCGAGCTTCTTCACAGCGATCACTGTTCCATTTTTAAGCACGCCCTATTCAAGAACTTGCATAAATCAGAGCCATGCTAAGTATTTAGTGCTCAATAATAACGTAAAAAACATGGATCGAGCTGCTCTGGCAGCGTCTCTTGTAAACTTGCACACCTTGTAAACTTGACCAAATGCACCACTGCCAATTTTGGCCTTCTCAGAGAAACCATCTGTTATCTCTGCTAATAATTTGAACGGTATCTTCTGTGGCTCATGTGATATACGATGTGATTCTTTCTCCATGCTGTTCATTTTTCTGCCAAATTCCTGTGGGCAAAGATAAAAGAACGCATGTAATCTTTTTTGGGAATCTATGCATGTATTTTTTTTTACGACTAGATATATGCCTGTGGGTTGCACTGGGAACATAAATTTTTAAATTGAAGCTCGGTAATTGGATGCGGACACATGAGCTCTGAGGATTTCGTATCAGACGCGGACATATGGATCCGGTCTTTATATCGGAACCGGATAGGACATGGACATGTGAGCTCCGAATGGAGTATAATTCGTATTGGACACAGACGCGTGGATAGGGATCAAGATTTGGTATGACCAGGTAGTTGATGACTTTAGAGTCTTATTGGTGTAATAATAATAGATAGAAAAGTAACTATGTACGCGCTTCAGATAGGTCTTTTGTGTGGGGCTTTGATCGGTTCGCGTGCAGCCCAGCATGCGTAGCCCTGTTGATGGTCCGGGTTGGACGGTCCTGCCAGATTGCAACCCAACCCAAGAGGAGAGTAGCCGGTCGGTCATAGGTTGGTTGGTTCCGAACGGGTTGCGGGTGGGTTGAATATTGTATCGAGTGGGTTTGGTCTAGGGATTTTTTTTTAAAAAAAATACTAAAATGTAATAAAAGAATTTGTTCCTAACAAAAATTCCAAGTCATGCCGAAGGCCTTGGCGGCATTGGTAACCTCACGCCACATGTATTGGCGTGACTAACTAGACACGCTAGCACGTTGAAAGAATACTTTACGCATAAGCCATCGACATGATATGGTGTCGAGTCGTGCCACCACTGAATCACGGATGGCGCGACTAGCCAGCTGAGTCACGCCAAATGGATGGCGTGACGGAGGTGTTAGTTCGTACTCTCTCCGTCTCAAAATAGAAGTCGTTCTCGCTTATCGAGAAGTCAACTTTTTTAAACTTTGACCAGCTATATATAAAAGAGTATTAATTTTTATAATACATAATTAGTATCATTAAATAGATCGTTGAATATACTTTCATAATAAACTTATTTGGAGATATAAATGTTGCACGTATTTTCTACAAATCTAGTCAAAGTTAAAAAAGTTTGACTGGCACGTATCCCATAGCGTCATCTATTCTGGGACGGAGGGAGTACATGTTTTGATTTATTTTAGCTTTTTTGTCGATCCAAAATAAAGCACTTATGTATCTCCAAAATTGTTCAAAATTTTCAAGTAGATAGTAGAAGATAAGCACGACTCATATTACTTTATATGACATCATACCTCTTATAATTTTTGTTAGATGGTGACTCAAGTTCTACTTGTAATAGGACTGAAAAGAGGTGTGCTTTTAGAACTTGAGTGTGTAATTCTACTAACAGTAGGAGTCCTATTTGTATGTATGAGGGCTTTGGAGGGGGGCTATATAAACAAGGGCTTGAGGCCATAAGCATTAACCAAATCAACACAAGAGTCTCATCCAAGGCTTGCAAAGAGCAATTAGAACTCAAGAGGATTATGCTAGACAGTTCTATTGCACTAAGTTCTTGTATAGGGAAAAAATTAGTAGATCCTAGATGACCAGGTAAGGTTGTGAGAGAGCACAACCAATTGTACTCTTTTGGAGTTGTGCTTATAGAATTTACAGTTGACTTTGCCAAATTATAATATCTTGTCATGGTTGTTTCAACATCATCATCTAGGGCTTTCTACGAGATTTGTCTACATTGTCTTAATATGGCACAAGTTTGTGTCATACTCATAATATCCTTTCAAAGATCCAAGGGTTGTTGCAAATAACAAGGAGTATCAAATTCTAACAAGTGGTATCATAGCTAAGGTCGGATTAATTTGATTTTGTGATAAGGTTGGCTGGGCTAGGAAGCATAAAATTAGGACGATATTAGGGATGTGGAATTAATTATAGAAATTTGATGGCAAAAGGAATTTCAGCGTGTGGCAATGCATGGTAACCGATGTACTTGTCTAACAAGGATTGATTGATGCTCTTGAGGGCACCAAGCCGGACAAAACAATTTAAGAAGAATGGAAGGTGATGGAGCAAAAGGCTATCAGTATAATTCAACTATGTCTCTCCGATGAGGTAAGAACTCAATAATCAAGGAGATTTTACTGAATAAATTATGAAAAAACTTAGAAGAGTTCTATATGGCAAAGTCGCTAACAAATCGATAGGTACTAAAGCATCAACTATTCAGGTTACACATGGAGGAAGACATGCGATTAGTCGACCATCTAAATATCTTCAACAAGCTTGTCATGCAGATGGTTAGTGTGGATCAGAAAATGAGAACGATAAGGTTGTCGTTTTGGCTTCATCCTTACCACCATCATGAGCGTAGTTAGTGATGATTATTCTCATCAAGAAAACCACTTTGAACTTCAACAAGATAGTTGCATACCTATACAGGCGGAGTCCTTGTGTGAACACATGGAGGAAATATGCCCATGTGTATGTGATGAATGACTGACACATGTGTGAGAGGTTTGAGGCTTTCCCGGTTGAGTCATATTTTATATGTGCTTAATTATGCTAATGACTAACCGGAGGTGTTGTGTTGAGTTGTGTTGTGTTGTGTTGTGTTGCATGTGTTGTGCAATATGTCTCTTGACTTGTGGTTCGCAGGTGTGGAGCTCGGAGGTGGTGGTCGACGATGAAGATGAAGGTCAAAGTAGAGACGTGCCGTGCCGATGACTATGTGCGGTGAAGGACGGACGTGAGGCTTGCACCGAGGGACTTGAAAGGCCGGGTGACCAGCAGCAGTGGCTGACACTTGGGGACATCGACAAACAAGAGTACATGGGTGATGAAGACGGCGTCGACCAAGTCAAGGAGGAGGACGATGGCGTCGTGGCACTTGGCGGAGGTCGGACACGCATTTACATGGGAGATGTAGATGGCGTCATTCAAGTCAAGAAGAAAGGAGAAGGCGTCAAGCTTGGCGGAGGCCGAACACGTATTTACATGGGAGATGTAGATGGCGTCGGTCAAGTCAAGAAGGAAGGTGAAGGCGTCATGCTTGGCGGAGGTCGGACACGCATCGACATCAGTTAGTCACGCCTGGCGAGGCGTGCAAGAGGGTTTGCCGGTTTGATCCTCAAAACCGGGGATGGACGGTTTGGTGGTTTGGGCCTCAAAACCATCGAAGTACAGTTTGCTAGTTTGGGCCTCAAAACCAGGCGTGGACGGTTTGGTGGTTTGGGCCTTAAAACCATCGGTGGCGGGTTTGACCAGTTTAGACCTAAAAAACGGGAAGTGGCGGATGGGTGGACGTTTCGTGGCATCTCAAAGCTTGCGTCGAGGCGAAACGAAGTCGAGAAGGCACCGGGTCCATTGCATCGACGAAGAAAATCTTGGACAGATTTACCCTTAGCGAGTATTTAGGATGAGTACTTCATGTGAGGGCGTTTTTGTTTTTTGACGGGCACATATGTGTGTGTGAAGGGGCTGGTTGGGCAGCCATTCTTGGAGAGTCACTCTCACTTGTGTGGTGTTGAGAGGAGGCTAGGGTTAGAGAGAGACGTGGTTCTTGTTCTTGAGATTTTTGTCGTCCTACCTTTAATTTGGCTAGGAGTAACTTGTAATTTGACATCTTGAGCAAATCCAAGGATTAATTTTATGCTCCACTTATTCCCCCTCTCTAAATCTAAAGTTTATCTTTTTCCTACTATTTTTGGGGAATTTTCGACTCGTCGATTTGGGAGTGTTTTGGTTCGATCTTTTTGGCTTGATTCGTGCAAGGACTTATGGTGATGCTACCCTCCGAGTGAATTGGATTAATTCCACACGAGCACGATGAATCGAACGACTTTCGTTTTTTTTTTTTTTGAAAAAACTCGAGTTCTTGGCCTAGATCTGAATTTCCCGAGGATTGACCAAACTTTGGGCGGTGATTTCTTAGGGATAGGCCGCCTACTGCCTTAGGATCATCTAGATTCAATTTTGTGGCAGTTGGTTTTCGTTTGGGTCAGAAATCGACCGATTTTGTGCTTGCCCCTTTCTCTGTTCGTGCGAGTATCGGTCTCTGTTCTTCCAGTTCGGGCGCACGGGCTTCAAACTGGGCGGTGCAGACCCCGCCCGTGCCCCTGCAGTCAAGCGGCCACAGCTGCCTCGCGGCTTCACCCGGTGGTGGTCGGTGAAGTTGGGGCAGAGCGCGTGCAGACCCGCGCCTGTTTCCCTCGGTCCTTGTTGCGTACGGTTAAGACCGGTGCGGTCTGTTCCTGCGAGGTCGCCATCCCTTCGCTCTCTTCTCTCTGTTCGCTGCTGTTCGATTTCCAGTGCAGGCAGCAGCATCGGTGGCGCCCAGTGCTGTCTACCCGGCTGAGACCGATCGCAGTGGGCACGCTAAATGCGTACTGGAGGAGGAGATAGAGGATGACACACCTGCAGTGGGAACGCTAAAAGGGTCCGCTACCGCTCAGTATCCGCTATTTTTACCGCAGTAGCGTCCATCCGCTATGCTGTGCTGCTGCTGCATGCGCGTCTCCTGTGTTGCAGCTCTGCCATGCCCGTGACCGCGTGAGGAGATGGGAGGGAGAGCAGAGACCACATGCGTGGGCCCCACTGCGGTTACTATTCCAACTAATAGCTAAAAAAATGTTATAACTCACAAACTAAAAAACCAAATTAAATTCCGATTGCACCATTAAATTTGTTTCAATAAATACTTCAAAACAAGATGTCACATGGATATATTTAGATAAAGTAATAAGTGGGCCCACAGGGGATAGATGATGATATAGAGGATGGATGAATGTGGAAAAACTGTATATTTTGTGATGAGTAGGATGGAATATTCCTTTTAGAGGATGAATATAGAGGTCCATGAGTGCGGATGGTCTGAGTGCAGTTCCTCACCGTGGATCTCTCTCACTCAGCGTTCGTTATTTTTTAATTGCGTGTACAGCAGTTTGCATTTGCTTCTGGTGCCGTCACTTTCAATATTCACTAAACTAATCCTTGCATTGATTAGTCCATTGCTAAGTGTGTCGGCAGATTTTCTCTTGCGTGTTGCTGTTCTGATCTGCCCAGAATTTCTGGCCCAATTTCTGGTCTCGGCTCCTAGAATTTCTGGTCTATAATTCTTGAGCTCGCTATATCTTCTGCAGTTTGTGCGTTTGAGCTCCGATTCGAGATCCGCTTTTTGCGTTGGTTTTCTCTCGATCCAAGAAAGCTTTCTCAGTACTCTTGTCACTAGTTGGCCTGGGTACTATGAATCGGGAACTTGCTTCTTCTCAATAGGAGTTGAGTTCTCACCTTTCAGATCTCCGATTTGTGTTCCGGTTCCTCCGTGATGTCCTACTGTGTTCCTAGGGAACATCCACCCACTCTTTTAGATCGTGGATATCATGGTGTTTGCTTCGAATGTTTGGCGGTGATTTTGGGACAATGGTCGAAATATTTCGAAAGAAATTTACGGCTCGCATTCACCCCCCCCCCCTCTAGTCGCCGTTTTCGGTCCTTCACCTTGAAGACACGAGAATCTTCATTCTTGAGTGATCTTGCTTTGACTGTTTCAGGTGGGGCACGAAAAGTCAAGAATCAACAGAAGAAGAAGAAAGGCAAGATCAAGAGATAACATACATGCTATCTATGTGGCAAGGAGGGTCACATGATAAAGAACTGTCCAAGTTTGAAGACTACGAGAGGAGCATGCTCAGTGGAAAGTGAGGATGAAGTAATGTATCATCAGTCAACCAAGTACTATTCATGAGTGGATACTATATTCAGGAAGTTGTTTCCATGAGGGAGATGTTTGACGAAGGATCTCTACACCCAACGAATGGAACTGTTCACTAAGCGGATTGCAAGGAGTATGTAGTCATTGAGGTAGGGACAATTACATTGGAGATGTATAATTGAGACAATGATTATGGCAATCCTCGCTAAGTTTGGATGGAGCTTCCAAAATCGCATTGAAGCTTAGTTTTAGTTCTTTTCCAAGTTTTATGAACTTGTTATCTTTTCTCCTCTCATGGATGTGAGAGTTTGAGCCTCTTGGCTCTAGTGTGTGTTTGACTCTCATTCCGTTATCTAAAAAATAACATGAAACTATTACTATGTACCTTTGAAAAGTTATCTGGACTCAAAGATTTTCATAAGAGCGAGCGTTTTTGCTTTGGTGCAGCCAAGGAAAGAAATAGGAACTATGTGAGGCTTTTTGGTTGTATAGGGGAGGCATATTTCCTTTCAGGTATTTAGGAATCCCTATGCATTATAGTATTATTTTGAATAAGGATGGGATGCTCATCGAGGAATGGTTTCGAAAAAATTTATTAGTTGGAAAGGCAAGTTCACTACTACAGATTGAGATACCACTGTCGCTACTTTCACTGCCGTAGAAGACAGAAGCAACGGTGTGATACTTCCACCGTCGGTTGGATCGATAGCGAGCACTGGAAAGGAATTAAATCAGCAGATGAAACTTCTAGCACCGACGGTTCAACCATCCATTCAGCAGTGCTAGTGGGGTTGAATTCCTCCGTCATCTGAAAAGCCGAGCCGACTGAGATACGCGTTATGGCCACCGCCCCTAAACTACCGTTTGGTCAACCGGCTATAAATTCGGCGTGAGTGTTGAATGCCCCCTACTAACACCGTCCCTTTACCTTTCCTTCTGACGGGTGTAGCGAAGAGCCGCACCCACTGCTCATATTCTTCAAGCCCTCTGAAACCACCCTCTTCTTCATCCCCTTCTCTTCCTTCTATAACGAAAATGCCAGACAACCCCATAAAGGTTTCCAAGCAGCGAGTCATCCAGCGAGGATGACTTGCCGGTGTCATAGGGTCAGAACCGTGACAAGCATTGTTGTTCGAGTCGGCGATGTAGGCCAGGCTCCCAAAGTTGAGGAGCTGGCCCGGAGCGAAGGTGCCGACGGTGACGAAGAACTCACCGGGGAAGCGGATGCCGCCGTCTGGGGCAGTGCCACTCGTAGTGATGACGAGGCGGGTGGCTCCGGCCAACGTAGAGCCTGAATCGCACTTGACGCTGCCCCCTACCAAGCGCGCCAGCTGTCGCGGGGTTGGAACCGTGGCAAGCATTGTTATTCGAGTATGTGTCTCCGGTGGCTCGTGTGGATTCAAGAACACAAGAATCACAGAGAGAACGCAACGGTTTATCCTGGTTCAGGCCGATCGGTGCCCTACGTTCAGCAGCTGATGATCCTTCCACTCAAGAGCACCCAAAATCGGGAGGTTACAGTACAGTGTACAAAGGTAGAAGTTTTGGTAGGAGGTTAGCTCGGTGCTAATCCTAAGGTTGCCTCGTCATTAGTGAATCCTTCCCCTCATCAAAGAGGAGGAAGACGACGGGAGCCCAGGGAAGAGCTCGGTGCCCTTCTCTAGGTGCCCCTGCCCTCGGTGCTGAGCAAGAGCGGATCGGAATGAGGAGTGGAATCTGTTCTCTATTTTTTCTCTCCTCTCTCTCCCCCTAGGTCCAACCTTATCCCTTATATATCGAGATAGGTCGGGTACATGGTGGTTTGAGGGAGATGTCTATGGTCTACATGCGTCGGAGTTTAGGAGGGTCTTGTAGTGGCACTCTGTGGACCATCACGGTGTCTTAGAGCTGAAGAAGCCTTGGACGTCGTCCGGCTGGCTTGTTCTGACACTTTGTGTGTCAGGCTGTGCCGGCTTGGACCGGCCTCCTCTAGGTGCACCTTCTTGTGTCGCGCCCCATGCGTGACCTTGTCGGGGGAGCGGTTGATAGAACCGTGCCCAAGGGGCAGCGCCGGGGAGCCTCCGAGCCTTGATGGCTCGGGGCACGCCTTCTTGCGCCCGGGCCTCGATGGCTCGAGGCGCGTCTTCCTGCGCCCGGCCCTTTGTTGATGTCGTTGCCAGAGGTGTGTCTTCTTGTGCCTGGGCCTTTGTTGACATCGTGGCCCGGGCGGGAGTCGAAGGTCGAAGTCTGGCTCCCGGTCGATCGGGAGCCAGAGGCTCGGGTGAGCCTCCTGAGCCCTGAGCGATGGTGTCGTTGTGCTCAAGCTCGGGCTGACTCTTGGCCTGAGGGTGCGGGTGAGCGTACCCGATGGGCATAGCCCCAAGCCCCCGAGCGATCCTAAAGGGGTTGGTCGAGGTTCTGTCGATCGGGAACCTTTGATCCCGAGGCTTAACATACCTATATGTTAGGATCTCGTCAGGAGCCCCTGTTGCGTGATGATGGTGCTGACCCCTGTAGGGCCCATGTTACGTGAGTCTTTCACCTGAGCAAGGGTTCGACAGACTCGTCTGGGAGTTGCCGACCTTGGGCTCGGAGGCACCCTCCTTTATGATCTGGGCCTACCGTGGGACGAGTGGTCGAAAGCGTCTGGGCTCTGGCTCAGGGCCATTTGATCACCCGGCGCACCACGCCCTTCTAGGGGCTTCGGTAGCAGGCCCCGATCATCTCGGGGTGGCCTTCTGGGGCCGACCCTTCAGAGCCATAGGCCGGGGTGCGGGGAGCATGCCGAGCTTGGGCGAGGGCCCTCGTTGGGCCCACTACTCAGCGGCTCCTCGGGCCAACTCCAGGGAGTTGGCCAGTTTTGGGGGTGTATCGCCCGAGCGCCCGTTAATCGGGGGTCAAGTAACTCCGCTGGGGAGCCGGCGCAGCCCCCAAGGCCGTTGTGGGGCCTCCTTATCATCGGGCAAGGTGGCTTTTGGGCGCGTCCTCCCTCCTACGGCCGGCGTAGGAGGTTTATGGCGTCTGGGACGCCGCGCTCGCCGGAGGAGTTAAGGCGTGCACCAACGCACCGTCCCACTTCGTCTGGGAGATGGGACGTCAGGCCATGTGGAGCAGATCTAGCAAAGGAGGGCCCACGACACTTTTGTGCGCGGATTCAGGCCGTTGATGGTGGTCGGTGGGCCCAAGGGGAGTCGGATCCCCTCAAGTCCTGTGAGGAGGTGTGCGCGGAGTGGGCGCCGCGCTTGGTGGAAAGTGGAGCGGGACTTGACTCGTTGTGAGCGCCCTTCTTACTACGCCTTTACTGCACGACCACCATCACGCAACCGCTTCTGGGCGCATTGCGAGGATCGAAGGGATGCCTGGACGATCCCCGAGGCCCCTTTAAGCCATTGAAGGCTGATCAGAGGGCTCGGAGCCGCTCACAGCGCGTCGACTGGGGCTATAAAGGGGAGCCTCGGGGGTGCGGCGTTTTCTGTCCCTCCTCCGGCTTCTTCTCTTCTTCCTCTTAGATCCAACTCCTGGCGGCCATGTCGATGATGAAGTGCGACGTCTCCCTCCGAGTGAGCCTGGCCGGTCCCACCGGGCGATCGCTCCCACGAGGGTGGAAGGATTCCAGTGACCCCCTCCCCTTAAAGGTCAAAGGATTCCAACAACGTCGCTGGAATGCCTTCCGATGGGGATAGGGGGGTCGTGACGCGCCGGTTGCGGCCCCTTTGCTCCAGCGAAGGCGGAGGCTCGGGCACCTCCTAGGGCGACGATGGACGTCGTCCAACATCGAGGGTACGCCCCAGGATCAGCCGGGCTACCGAAACCGCTGGGCCCTGACCCAGAGGTTGGGTGAGCCCTGCGGTCTCTGTCGCCGTATAGGCGGCAGCGGTTTGCAGTTTTTGCCGCCATTTATTGTAATCGGGTCATTCCCAAATAATAAAGTGAAATTACTTTCGTTTGTAATCTCATTGCTCGCGAGTCGTGCTCGGAGACTTAAGTCCCTCGTTGGGATGGGCTGTTAGGACAATAGTCTTGTTGGCTAAGATTGCCGCGCCTCAGTCATGTCCCTCAGAGGGGAGATCCTCGGCTTCCCGATCGAGCCACTCGTATAGTTCACGAGCCCGTTTGTTGGTGCTCGGGGGCTCGCTGCCTCCCTCGGCGGGTCACCATGAGTAGCTCTAGGCCGGTACTCGACATCGCTCGATGATCGACCGGTTTTCGCTTTTGGGCGACCGGCTAAGGCCTCTGGTGCCCGAACATGAGTGTCCCCCGCACTTTTGGTTGCTTCAGGCGACCTTGAAGCCCGATGGGCTGGCCTAGAACCCTCGGCGTAGCCCCTCATGGGGGAGTCTCGCGCCGTCGTGTGGCCAAGAGATGCGATCCAATGAAGGATCAAGAGATAAACAGATAGTCAGTCAGTAATGAAATGGAATTAACACAAGAGAGGGGAAAGATGACATAGCTGGTAACACGACGGCTGGAGCCGACCTTGTTAGAGCTCACCGATCTCTCGCCCGGTCCTCTTGTCACCCGCCTCGTCCCTTCCGTCTCATCCTTGCTCGCCCGGGGACCTTCAACCAGGATTTTTCCTTCAGAGGACAAAAGAGAGCAGTAGTTGGTGAGCAGAGTGTTTTTTGAATTTGTTTGAGTGTCGAAACGGCGGTGCTTGTGTAGAGGAAGGCAAATGGCAAGGTCAGGAGCAAGGAGGTCAGGAGCTCGGGACTTATCTTAGTTTTTGTTGTTGTTGAGGTAGGCCGGCGAAGGAGGTCGGCGGGCGCGTCGTGGCTTTAGGAGGCCAAGCTGCTGGGCGGATGGCTCGGTGATGGCCTTTCCTCATGGGGAAAGGTCGGAACCCACCTCGATCGGGTCTGCCCTTCTAGGGGGTCGAGTGCCTGGATGGAGGGGCCAGCCGAGCCTTCGCTGCCGTAGGAGCCTCAGTCACATTGCCGGCGCTCGGTTGATCGAGCGTTGTCACCGCCTTGGTTGCTTCCTCCGCCGACGCCCTTTCTGTGTCGCAGCCGGAGCCATCATGATCACAAGGGGCAATCAGGGCAGTTGCTTAGGCGAGGCAATCTTGCTCGCAGTAGTAGGCTTGCTCGAGGCTGCCTTCGACGGTGATGACCCCATTGGGGCTAGGCATCTTCATCTTCAGATAGGTGTAATTGGGGACGGCCATGAACTTGGTGAAGCAGGGCTGGCCCAGGAGAGCGGGATAGACGCCGGGGAAGTCCTCCACCTCGAAGGAGAGCGGTTCCTTCCGAAAGTTGTCACCACCGTGATCGGTGTACACCGAACAGGTCACCGGACAAGGTGTCTGGTGCACCGCCATGCACACCGCCCTAATTTTCCCGAGGATGGCGAAACTGAGAAGTGGTAAAAGGGGGTCCAGAGACTAGGAAAAACTCGACTTCGCGGAAATTGGTCACCGCCATGCCTGTCCGGTGCCACCGCCATGGTTGTCCGGCGACCACTTTCTCCAACAACTAGTTCAAGTGACTGTTAGAATTTGACCATAGGGGGGCACCGCCACACCTGTCCGGTGCCCACACAAAGTGTGCTGCTTTGAGTAACGGTTGGATGCTTGGCTTGGGGCTATAAATACCCCTTGTGGCGGGCCTTGCCCACTCTTGGACCCCCAAATAGCTGAGCAAACATTGTGAGCACACAAGCACACCCTCCACTCGCTTACATCACTTGAGATCACATTTGGGAGTGAGATTGGAGAACCTCTAGTGCATTGCATCGAGTTCTTGCATCTTGTGGCACTAGTTGGGCGTGTTGGGCTGAGCTAGCTCTTGTTACTCTTGGTGATTGCCGTCACCAAGCCTGGCCGAAGCTTGTGGGATCATTGAGCGGAGTTAGTGATTGTCTCCGGCTCCTATCGGTTGATTGTGAGGGGTGTTGTGCCTTCCTTGATGAAGAGTCAAAGGTAACTCTAGTAAATTGCTCGTGTCATTGAGTGCCTTCATCTTGTGGAGATTCTTACGGCGCCCGAGTGTCGGGCTAGGCATTGGAGGCCTATTAGCGCATGAACCCCCAAGTGAACCGGCCGACACAGCGGGGACTAGCTTGTCGACGAGCAAGTGAATCTCGGGAGAAAATCGTGTGTCACTTGTCTCTTTGGATATCTCTCGGAGTTCATATTGTGATCGATATATCTCTTGCCCGGCATCGGTATCACTTCTATCACTCTTGTATTACTTTGTTACTTTCTTGTGTAGCAGTGATAGTTAGCTAGTTTAGCTTAGTTGAGTAGCTAGTCGCTTTTAGTTGTAACTAGTTCTCTAGCTTGCTCACTAGTTGTAAAGTAGTGACATAGCCTCTTGTGTGCCTTAGTGATCATAAGAATACTAGAATTGTTGGTAAGTGGCTTGTCTAACAAGTAGAGCTAGAGCAAACCGCAATTTCGCCATGTGTTATACTAATCAAGTTGCTTTAGTGATTTGTAGATTTTTTTAATTAGGCTATCACCCCCATCCCCTCTAGTTATTTAGGACCTTTCAACTATCCAGCATATTTTTTTATTGTAACTCAGAGGAGACTATTCAATGACCCTATAATACACTGAATTTGTTTGATTCTTGGCTTGTAAGTTTTTCTTCTAAGCTTAGAAATCAGATTTTGACGGGCACTGCAGCTCTATGTTGGGTGATTTGGTTGAGTACAAATGATGTTGTATTCAAAAGAACCGTACCTAGTCGCAGTTGTCCAAAGAGAAAAAAAGATCTACATTGAGGGACAGATGCAAAATGTTGTAAGTGATTGTGATGAAGCCCTTCAACAAGTTTGGATGGAGAAATAGGAATCAGATTGAGGCTCGAGTCTTTAGTTCTTGTGTTGAGTTGTAAACTTTGGTATTGCCTTGTGGTAGAGTAAAGTCTAAGTACTGATGAGCCTTTCTCTATTGAACAGCAATATTCATTCACAGGTGTTATGGAAGGCCTGAATATTTCATATATTCCTTAATCTAAAAAAAACTAATGGTCACTAGTATCTTTAATATTTAAATGTTACCTCCGCTGGGTGACTTGGTTCTAGAGCACGAACGATTTTTTGCTCGTCAACCGCTTCACTGGATTGCTCCGGTCGGTGTGCAGTAGCCATTTCTGTCTGTAGTAGCATAAACGATCAATCAATAGATGGCATGATTATTTGTTAAAAATGAGAGATAATAAAAGATAATAAGTGTCTTCAATGTTCGATGCAGCAACTAATGCTCGCCACCAATCACTCCAATTTTTACCTTTGGGTACCAGGAGATTTTAACTTCGACTACTTTTTCCCCATCCGCTTCGTGATACCGAGCAAGAGTTCCATTGTCGAAATCGAGAGTAACATCCAAATCCTTGCCAGCTTCAGTGTTTGAAAATTTAGTGCCCAGCTTCACACGTATGTGGAGTTTGCTACCACATGGCACCGCAACCACATTCCTCGCCAGCTCAAGACGGAAACATGAGCCGTCCATATGGGAGAAACAATGGCCTGCCCACTGTGTGCGGCTGAAGAGGACGCTCCCAACTTCGAAATCTTGGATAAGCGCGGTGATTTCACCTTGGACGACGACATCACTAGGGTCATGCCCGTCTTTGAGCCAAAACATGACCTGTACAGTGGCCTCCAGGGCATTGGACATCACCGCATAGGTGACCTCAACGTTGCGGCCGGGGCCTGAAGAGCCAATCGTGCGAGTCACGGGTGGTTTGTCAACTTCTCCGCCATACTTGGGGTCATAGCAATCCCATTCCCATTCGATCAGACCACCGGCATCGCCTTTGCTGCTACCTGCAGCGCCGTCTGCTGGGATGTCAATTTGGATAGCAAAGCATCCGTACGCCGAGATGCATGTGTATGGTCCAGTCAGCACCAATTCATCCATTGCCTGCATGCATGCGATGCTTGATTAATACTGTATAAATTAATGATGCTTATTGGATATGAAAAGATACAAATATATGGATCGATACACCAGACATATTAGACATATGATACTACTATATATAGTACCTGCTCTCCTTGTTCTTTCTGCTCCTTGATGTGTTTTCTTTGCTCCTCCTTCCTGTAGATGATCTGGCCACGTATCCCGTCATAGACAATGATTTTCGTGCCGAGGACCCGGAGGTCGGCATGTATGGCCAATAGCTCCACCAGGGGTCCACCGCAGTTGTCAGCGTCGTGGTCGTCTTGTTGAGGTTGGCTACCGCTGTTGCCTCGGCCAGGGCCGGAATGACCCGGCTCATCGCCGGAGCCACAGCCACCACTGGTGCTGCCGGCATCACCGGACTTCCCAGGTTGGTTAGAAGAACCACTGCTGCCGGCGTTATTACCACCAGACTCCCTGGGTTGTTGGCTAGGGCTGCCGCCTCTGCCATCACCACCAGCAGCCTCCTCGGTCGTGGTCGTGCTACCAGGTGATTGACGCGTGTTGAGCACGAGGTAAACGTCTTGTAGCTCCATAATGGGGTGCCGTAGTGGTTCGAGGTAGTATCTTTCAGATTTCCATTTCCGCAGCTCGCCCGACTTCTTGCCGTAATTCCACACGTGAAGACTCATCAGTTCGTCCTTGAATCCCGTGCCGGTGCGCCACCCACGCGCGACGGCGTTATGGAGAGGATTCATCCTTGCCGACTCGCAGAACATGAACACAAGGCCTGCCAGTGCCAGCCTGGGCTTGGGGTTGTCATCACCAGCTGCCACATGTTCTGGGTAGCGCGAGAGCACGCGGACGGCCTTCCTCGCGAACTTACGGCCCAGGTGCGCTTCAGCTAGTTTGGTCATCACATCATCGTTACTTGCGGCTTCCAGCATGGACCTGTATTCGACGGACCATTCTAGGCGTTGGACTTCGTGATTATTGTATGGGTCTCGGAGCACGACGACGCTACCTTTGTTCTTGTCGGCAAGCCCGTACACAACTCCTTTCTGGTTGATGAAGCCATTGACGTACAAGTTGTCATCCCGCATGATTAGTGTTGTCCACGACGTTTCGTCGCCCTCCACCACTTGCAGCTTGACGTGAATCCACCTCTCCGGATATGGAGCACGCTGCCTGGGGAGCAATGGGTGTTCGTGGGTGGAGGAGAGATTTCTGTCTTCATGCTTATTCAAGATGTCCTCACATGAATGAGATGAATGACACTTCATCTGCAATGGTGTACACTACTTCAGGAGGTCCTGCGGGCCACATTTAACGTAGTATGAGAAACAAAACTAATCAAAGTACACATGCATGCATGCATACATACATAGATGCATGTATTCTTGATAGAAAAGTGATATCACCGTACCGTTGAGCACGAGGCAAACGGCCTGTAGCTGGCTAGTGGTGGGGTGCGGTTCCACATACTTTCTTCTGCTCCATTGCCACAGACCACGTGACATCCATTCATATTTTCCCATGGTACCAGTCACGAATTGCTCGGTGAATCTCGCTCCGGTGTCCCAGCCATCTGCAATGGCGTCGTGGACAGGATTCATCCTTGCGGAATCGCAGACCATGACGCTGAGGCCCACGAGTGCCAGCCTGGGGTCCACACCATCCGCCACAAGTTCTGGGTAGCAAGACAGCACGCGCACGGCGTCCGCCGCGAAGGTCTTGCCCAGACATGTGGACGACTCCACCAGCAGATTCGCGACTTTCTCCTTATCTATGACCCAGCTGCCTTCTAGAAGTTCAGGGTTATTGTACCGTGGTTTTTTTCTTTTTGATGAGAAACAGTTATTGTACCGTAGTGGGAGCATGCGCCGGCGCCGGTTATTGCCAAGCTCGTACCAAACACCCCTGTGGTTGCTGAAGCCCATGACGTCCACGTTGTCATCCCGGATGACTAGGGTTGTTGACGACGACGTCGCTCCCTTGCCCTGCTGCCCCGACACTTGCAGCTTGACTTCAATCCACCTCTCCGGTTGTTGATCAACACGCGGCTTCGCAAGCAGCGGGTATTTTTCGGAGGATTTGAGAGTTGTGTCTTCGTGGCCATCATAGAGACGCTCGCTCTCTGGGTGCTCAGCAAGGAGGCGACGTAGACCCTCTATGAATTTAGTGAACGAACTGCCACCTTGTATGTTGTACGTACTCCCACACGGCAGTCCATCCACAGAAATTACGATCTGCAGTATTATTATATGATTTATTAGTTAGTAAAAGAAGGGAAAAGAACTGACAATGAGTAATATTTGGCGCACAATCAAACTAGTGGTCGCCAATGCAATCCCTCCAAATCTTTTACCTCCAGTACCGCTTCCTGATTTGCTGCTGCTGGAGCATCACCATTTCTTAGCTCGCCATTCGCTGGGCCATTTGCTGGAAGCCCCGGCTCGTCAAAGGCGTCGGGCATCT
>CM039611.1:58662996-58680496 GCA_022457205.1 Saccharum spontaneum
TTTTGGGACAATGGTCGAAATATTTCGAAAGAAATTTACGGCTCGCATTCACCCCCCCCCTTCTAGTCGCCGTTTTCGGTCCTTCACCTTGAAGACACGAGAATCTTCATTCTTGAGTGATCTTGCTTTGACTGTTTCAGGTGGGGCACGAAAAGTCAAGAATCAACAGAAGAAGAAGAAAGGCAAGATCAAGAGATAACATACATGCTATCTATGTGGCAAGGAGGGTCACATGATAAAGAACTGTCCAAGTTTGAAGACTACGAGAGGAGCATGCTCAGTGGAAAGTGAGGATGAAGTAATGTATCATCAGTCAACCAAGTACTATTCATGAGTGGATACTATATTCAGGAAGTTGTTTCCATGAGGGAGATGTTTGACGAAGGATCTCTACACCCAACGAATGGAACTGTTCACTAAGCGGATTGCAAGGAGTATGTAGTCATTGAGGTAGGGACAATTACATTGGAGATGTATAATTGAGACAATGATTATGGCAATCCTCGCTAAGTTTGGATGGAGCTTCCAAAATCGCATTGAAGCTTAGTTTTAGTTCTTTTCCGAGTTTTATGAACTTGTTATCTTTTCTCCTCTCATGGATGTGAGAGTTTGAGCCTCTTGGCTCTAGTGTGTGTTTGACTCTCATTCCGTTATCTAAAAAATAACATGAAACTATTACTATGTACCTTTGAAAAGTTATCTGGCCTCAAAGATTTTCATAAGAGCGAGCGTTTTTGCTTTGGTGCAGCCAAGGAAAGAAATATGAACTATGTGAGGCTTTTTGGTTGTATAGGGGAGGCATATTTCCTTTCAGGTATTTAGGAATCCCTATGCATTATAGTATTATTTTGAATAAGGATGGGATGCTCATCGAGGAATGGTTTCAAAAAAATTTAGTAGTTGGAAAGGCAAGTTCACTACTACAGATTGAGATACCACTGTCGCTACTTTCACTGCCGTAGAAGACAGAAGCAACGGTGTGATACTTCCACCGTCGGTTGGATCGATAGCGAGCACTGGAAAGGAATTAAATCAGCAGATGAAACTTCTAGCACCGACGGTTCAACCATCCATTCAGCAGTGCTAGTGGGGTTGAATTCCTCCGTCATCTGAAAAGCCGAGCCGACTGAGATACGCGTTATGGCCACCGCCCCTAAACTACCATTTGGTCAACCGGCTATAAATTCGGCGTGAGTGTTGAATGCCCCCTACTAACACCGTCCCTTTACCTTTCCTTCTGACGGGTGTAGCGAAGAGCCGCACCCACTGCTCATATTCTTCAAGCCCTCTGAAACCACCCTCTTCTTCATCCCCTTCTCTTCCTTCTATAACGAAAATGTCAGACAACCCCATAAAGGTTTCCAAGCAGCGAGTCGTCCAGCGAGGATGACTTGCCGGTGTCATAGGGTCGGAACCGTGACAAGCATTGTTGTTCGAGTCGGCGATGTAGGCCAGGCTCCCAAAGTTGAGGAGCTGGCCCGGAGCGAAGGTGCCGACGGTGACGAAGAACTCGCCGGGGAAGCGGATGCCGCCATCTGGGGCTGTGCCGCTCGTAGTGATGACGAGGCGGGTGGCTCCGGCCAACGTAGAGCCTGAATCACACTTGACGCTGCCCCCTACCAAGCGCGCCAGCTGTCGCGGGGTTGGAACCATGGCAAGCATTGTTATTCGAGTATGTGTCTCCAGTGGCTCGTGTGGATTCAAGAACACAAGAATCACAGAGAGAACGCAACGGTTTATCCTGGTTCGGGCGATCGGTGCCCTACGTTCAGCAGTTGATGATCCTTCCACTCAAGAGCACCCAAAATCAGGAGGTTACAGTACAGTGTACAAAGGTAGAAGTTTTGGTAGGAGGTTAGCTCGGTGCTAATCCTAAGGTTGCCTCGTCACTAGTGAATCCTTCCCCTCATCAAAGAGGAGGAAGACGACGGGAGCCCAGGGAAGAGCTCGGTGCCCTTCTCTAGGTGCCCCTGCCCTCGGTGCTGAGCAAGAGCGGATCGGAATGAGGAGTGGAATCTGTTCTCTATTTTTTCTCTCCTCTCTCTCCCCCTAGGTCCAATCTTATCCCTTATATATCGAGATAGGTCAGGTACATGGTGGTTTGAGGGAGATGTCTATGGTCTACATGCACCGGAGTTTAGGAGGGTCTTGTAGTGGCGCTCTGTGGACCATCACGGTGTCTTGGAGCTGAAGAAGCCTTGGACGTCGTCCGGCTGGCTTGTTCTGACACTTTGTGTGTCAGGCTGTGCCGGCTTGGACCGGCCTCCCCTAGGTGCACCTTCTTGTGTCGCGCCCCATGCGTGACCTTGTCGGGGGAGCGGTTGACAGAACTGTGCCCAAGGGGCAGCGCCGGGGAGCCTCCGAGCCTTGATGGCTCGGGGCACGCCTTCTTGCCCCCGGGCCTCGATGGCTCGAGGCGCGTCTTCCTGCGCCCAGCCCTTTGTTGATGTCGTTGCCAGAGGTGTGTCTTCTTGTGCCTGGGCCTTTGTTGACATCGTGGCCCGGGCGGGAGTCGAAGGTCGAAGTCTGGCTCCCGGTCGATCGGGAGCCAGAGGCTCAGGTGAGCCTCCTGAGCCCTGAGCGATGGTGTCGTTGTGCTCAAGCTCGGGCTGACTCTTGGCCTGAGGGTGCGGGTGAGCGTACCCGATGGGCATAGCCCCAAGCCCCTGAGCGATCCTAAAGGGGTTGGTCGAGGTTCTGTCGATCGGGAACCTTTGATCCCGAGGCTTAACATACCTATATGTTAGGATCTCGTCAGGAGCCCCTGTTGCGTGATGATGGTGCTGACCCCTGTAGGGCCCATGTTACGTGAGTCTTTCACCTGAGCAAGGGTTCGACAGACTCGTCTGGGAGTTGCCGACCTTGGGCTCGGAGGCACCCTCCTTTATGATCTGGGCCTGCCGTGGGACGAGTGGTCGAAAGCGTCTGGGCTCTGGCTCGGGGCCATTTGATCACCCGGCGCACCACGCCCTTCTAGGGGCTTCGGTAGCAGGCCCTGATCATCTCTGGGTGGCCTTCTGGGGCCGACCCTTCGGAGCCATAGGCCGGGGTGCGGGGAGCATGCCGAGCTTGGGCGAGGGCCCTCGTTGGGCCCACAACTCAGCGGCTCCTCGGGCCAACTCCCTGGAGTTGGCCAGTTTTGGGGGTGTGTCACCCGAGCGCCCGTTAATCGGGGGTCAGGTAACTCCGCTGGGGAGCTGGCGCAGCCCCCAAGGCCGTTGTGGGGCCTCCTTATCATCGGGCAAGGTGGCTTTTGGGCGTGTCCTCCCTCCTACGGCCGGCGCAGGCGGTTGATGGCGTCTGGGACGCCGCGCTCGCCGGGGGAGTTAAGGCGTGCACCCACGCGCCGTCCCACTTCGTCTGGGAGATGGGACGTCAGGCCACGTGGAGCAGATCTGGCAAAGGAGGGCCCACGACACTTTTGTGCGCGGATTCAGGCCGTTGATGGTGGTCGGTGGGCCCAAGGGGAGTCGGATCCCCTCAAGTCCCATGAGGAGGCGTGCGCGGAGTGGGCGCCGCGCTTGGTGGAAAGTGGAGCGGGACTTGACTCGTTGTGAGCGCCCTTCTTACTCTGCCTTTACTGCACGACCACCATCACGCAACCGCTTCTGGGCGCATTGCGAGGATCGAAGGGATGCCTGGACGGTCCCCGAGGCCCCTTTAAGCCATTGAAGGTGATCAGAGGGCTTGGAGCTGCTCACAGCGCGTCGACTGGGGCTATAAAGGGGAGCCTCGGGGGCGCGGCGTTTTCTGTCCCTCCTCTGGCTTCTTCTCTTCTTCCTCTTAGATCCAACTCCTGGCGGCCATGTCGACGATGAAGTGCGACGTCTCCCTCTGAGTGAGCCTGGCCGGTCCCACCGGGCGATCGCTCCCACGAGGGTGGAAGGATTCCAGTGACACCCTCCCCTAAAAGGTCAAAGGATTCCAGCAACGTCGCTGGAATGCCTTCCGATGGGGATAGGGGGGCCGCGGCGCGCCGGTTGCGGCCCCTTTGCTCCAGCGAAGGCGGAGGCTCGGGCACCTCCTAGGGTGACAATGGACGTCGTCCAACATCGAGGGTACGCCCCAGGATCAGCCGGGCTACCGAAACCGCTGGGCCCTGACCCAGAGGTTGGGTGAGCCCTGCGGTCTCTGTCGCCGTATAGGCGACAGCGGTTTGCGGTTTTTGCCGCCATTTATTGTAATCAGGTCGTTCCCAAATAATAAAGTGAAATTACTTTCGTTTGTAATCTCATTGCTCGCGAGTCGTGCTCGAAGACTTAAGTCCCTCGTTGGGATGGGCTGTTAGGACAATAGTCTCGTTGGCTAAGATTGTCGCGCCTCAGTCATGTCCCTCAGAGGGGAGATCCTCGGCTTCCCGACCGAGCCACTCGTATAGTTCACGAGCCCGTTGGTGCTCGGGGGCTCGCTGCCTCCCTCGGCGGGTCACCATGAGTAGCTCTAGGCCGGTACTCGACATCGCTCGATGATCGACCGGTTTTCACTTTTGGGCGACTAGCTAAGGCCTCTGGTGCCCGACCATGAGTGTCCCCCGCACCTTTGGTTGCTTCAGGCGACCTTGAAGCCCGATGGGCCGGCCTAGAACCCTCGGCGTAGCCCCTCATGGGGGAGTCTCGCGCCGTCGTGTGGCCAGGAGATGCGATCCAATGAAGGATCAAGAGATAAACAGATAGTCAGTCAGTAATGAAACGGAATTAACACAAGAGAGGGGAAAGATGACATAGCTGGTAACATGACGGCTGGAGCCAACCTTGTTAGAGCTCGCCGATCTCTCGCCCGGTCCTCTTGTCACCCGCCTCGTCCCTTCCGTCTCATCCTTGCTCGCCCGGGGGCCTTCAACCAGGATTTTTCCTTCAGAGGACAAAAGAGAGCAGTAGTTGGTGAGCAGAGTGTTTTTTGAATTTGTTTGAGTGTCGAAACGGCGGTGCTTGTGTAGAGGAAGGCAAATGGCAAGGTCAGGAGCAAGGAGGTCGGGAGCTCGGGACTTATCTTAGTTTTTATTGTTGTTGAGGTAGGCCGGCGAAGGAGGTCGGCAGGCGCATCGTGGCTTTAGGAGGCCAGGATGCTGGGCGGATGGCTCGGCGATGGCCTTTCCTCATGGGGAAAGGTCGGAACCCACCTCGATCGGGTTTGCCCTTCTAGGGGGTCGAGTGCCTGGATGGAGGGGCCAGCCGAGCCTTCGCTACCGTAGGAGCCTCAGTCGCATTGCCGGCGCTCGGTTGATCGAGCGTTGTCGCCGCCTTGGTTGCTTCCTCCGCCGGCGCCCTTTCTGTGTCGCAGCCGGAGCCATCATGATCACAAGGGGCGATCAGGGCAGTTGCTTAGGCGAGGCAATCTTGCTCGCAGTAGTAGGCTTGCTCGAGGCTACCTTCGACGGTGATGACCCCATTGGGGCTAGGCATCTTCATCTTCAGATAGGTGTAATTGGGGACGGCCATGAACTTGGTGAAGCAGGGCCGGCCCAGGAGAGCGGGATAGACGCCGGGGAAGTCCTCCACCTCGAAGGAGAGCGGTTCCTTCCGAAAGTTGTCACCGCCGTGATCGGTGTACACCGAACAGGTCACCGGACAAGGTGTCTAGTGCACCGCCATGCACACCGCCCTAATTTTCCCGAGGATGGCGAAACTGAGAAGTGGTAAAAAGGGGTCCAGAGACTAGGAAAAACTCGACTTCGCGGAAATTGGTCACCGCCATGCTTGTCCGGTGCCACCGCCATGGTTGTCCGGCGACCACTTTCTCCAACAACTAGTTCAAGTGACTGTTAGAATTTGACCATAGGGGGGCACCGCCACACCTGTCCGGTGCCCACACAAAGTGTGCTGCTTTGAGTAACGGTTGGATGCTTGGCTTGGGGCTATAAATACCCCTTGTGGCGGGCCTTGCCCACTCTTGGACCCCCAAATAGCTGAGCAAACATTGTGAGCACACAAGCACACCCTCCACTCGCTTACATCACTTGAGATCACATTTGGGAGTGAGATTGGAGAACCTCTAGTGCATTGCATCGAGTTCTTACATCTTGTGGCACTAGTTGGGCGTGTTGGGCTGAGCTAGCTCTTGTTACTCTTGGTGATTGCCGTCACTTAGCCTGCCCGAAGCTTGTGGGATCATTGAGCGGAGTTAGTGATTGTCTCCGGCTCCTATCGGTTGATTGTGAGGGGTGTTGTGCCTTCCTTGATGAAGAGTCAAAGGTGACTCTAGTAAATTGCTCGTGTCATTGAGTGCCTTCATCTTGTGGAGGTTCTTACGGCGCCCGAGTGTCGGGCTAGGCATTGGAAGCCTATTAGCGCATGAACCCCCCAAGTGAACCGGCCGACACAGCGGGGACTAGCTTGTCGACGAGCAAGTGAATCTCGGGAGAAAATCGTGTGTCACTTGTCTCTTTGGATATCTCTCGGAGTTCATATTGTGATCGATATATCTCTTGCCCGGCATCGGTATCACTTCTATCACTCTTGTATTACTTTGTTACTTTCTTGTGTAGCAGTGATAGCTAGTTTAGCTTAGTTGAGTAGCTAGTCGCTTTTAGTTGTAACTAGTTCTCTAGCTTGCTCACTAGTTGTAAAGTAGTGACATAGCCTCTTGTGTGCCTTAGTGATCATAAGAATACTAGAATTGTTGGTAAGTGGCTTGTCTAACAAGTAGAGCTAGAGCAAACCGCAATTTCGCCATGTGTTATACTAATCAAGTTGCTTTAGTGACTTGTAGATTTTTTAATTAGGCTATCACCCCCATCCCCTCTAGTCATTTAGGACCTTTCAACTATCCAGCATATTTTTTTATTGTAACTCAGAGGAGACTATTCAATGACCCTATAATACACTGAATTTGTTTGATTCTTGGCTTGTAAGTTTTTCTTCTAAGCTTAGAAATCAGATTTTGACGGGCACTGCAGCTCTATGTTGGGTGATTTGGTTGAGTACAAATGATGTTGTATTCAAAAGAACCGTACCTAGTCGCAGTTGTCCAAAGAGAAAAAGATCTACATTGAGGGACAGATGCAAAATGTTGTAAGTGATTGTGATGAAGCCCTTCAACAAGTTTGGATGGAGAAATAGGAATCAGATTGAGGCTCGAGTCTTTAGTTCTTGTGTTGAGTTGTAAACTTTGGTATTGCCTTGTGGTAGAGTAAAGTCTAAGTACTGATGAGCCTTTCTCTATTGAACAGCTATATTCATTCACAGGTGTTATGGAAGGCCTGAATATTTCATATATTCCTTAATCTAAAAAAAACTAATGGTCACTAGTATCTTTAATATTTAAATGTTACCTCCGCTGGGTGACTTGGTTCTAGAGCACGAACGATTTTTTGCTCATCAACCGCTTCACTGGATTGCTCCGGTCGGTGTGCAGTAGCCATTTCTGTCTGTAGTAGCATAAACGATCAATCAATAGATGGCATGATTATTTGTTAAAAATGAGAGATAATAAAAGATAATAAGTGTCTTCAATGTTCGATGCAGCAACTACTGCTCGCCACCAATCACTCCAATTTTTACCTTTGGGTACCAGGAGATTTTAACTTCGACTACTTTTTCCCATCCACTTCGTGATACCGAGCAAGAGTTCCATTGTCGAAATCGAGAGTAACATCCAAATCCTTGCCAGCTTCAGTGTTTGAAAATTTAGTGCCCAGCTTCACACGTATGTGGAGTTTGCTACCACATGGCACCGCAACCACATTCCTCGCCAGCTCAAGACGGAAACATGAGCCGTCCATATGGGAGAAACAATGGCCTGCCCACTGTGTGCGGCTGAAGAGGACGCTCCCAACTTCGAAATCTTGGATAAGCGCGGTGATTTCACCTTGGACGACGACATCACTAGGGTCATGCCCGTCTTTGAGCCAAAACATGACCTGTACAGTGGCCTCCAGGGCATTGGACATCACCGCATAGGTGACCTCAACGTTGCGGCCGGGGCCTGAAGAGCCAATCGTGCGAGTCACGGGTGGTTTGTCAACTTCTCCGCCATACTTGGGGTCATAGCAATCCCATTCCCATTCGATCAGACCACCGGCATCGCCTTTGCTGCTACCTGCAGCGCCGTCTGCTGGGATGTCAATTTGGATAGCAAAGCATCCGTACGCCGAGATGCATGTGTATGGTCCAGTCAGCACCAATTCATCCATTGCCTGCATGCATGCGATGCTTGATTAATACTGTATAAATTAATGATGCTTATTGGATATGAAAAGATACAAATATATGGATCGATACACCAGACATATTAGACATATGATACTACTATATATAGTACCTGCTCTCCTTGTTCTTTCTGCTCCTTGATGTGTTTTCTTTGCTCCTCCTTCCTGTAGATGATCTGGCCACGTATCCCGTCATAGACAATGATTTTCGTGCCGAGGACCCGGAGGTCGGCATGTATGGCCAATAGCTCCACCAGGGGTCCACCGCAGTTGTCAGCGTCGTGGTCGTCTTGTTGAGGTTGGCTACCGCTGTTGCCTCGGCCAGGGCCGGAATGACCCGGCTCATCGCCGGAGCCACAGCCACCACTGGTGCTGCCGGCATCACCGGACTTCCCAGGTTGGTTAGAAGAACCACTGCTGCCGGCGTTATTACCACCAGACTCCCTGGGTTGTTGGCTAGGGCTGCCGCCTCTGCCATCACCACCAGCAGCCTCCTCGGTCGTGGTCGTGCTACCAGGTGATTGACGCGTGTTGAGCACGAGGTAAACGTCTTGTAGCTCCATAATGGGGTGCCGTAGTGGTTCGAGGTAGTATCTTTCAGATTTCCATTTCCGCAGCTCGCCCGACTTCTTGCCGTAATTCCACACGTGAAGACTCATCAGTTCGTCCTTGAATCCCGTGCCGGTGCGCCACCCACGCGCGACGGCGTTATGGAGAGGATTCATCCTTGCCGACTCGCAGAACATGAACACAAGGCCTGCCAGTGCCAGCCTGGGCTTGGGGTTGTCATCACCAGCTGCCACATGTTCTGGGTAGCGCGAGAGCACGCGGACGGCCTTCCTCGCGAACTTACGGCCCAGGTGCGCTTCAGCTAGTTTGGTCATCACATCATCGTTACTTGCGGCTTCCAGCATGGACCTGTATTCGACGGACCATTCTAGGCGTTGGACTTCGTGATTATTGTATGGGTCTCGGAGCACGACGACGCTACCTTTGTTCTTGTCGGCAAGCCCGTACACAACTCCTTTCTGGTTGATGAAGCCATTGACGTACAAGTTGTCATCCCGCATGATTAGTGTTGTCCACGACGTTTCGTCGCCCTCCACCACTTGCAGCTTGACGTGAATCCACCTCTCCGGATATGGAGCACGCTGCCTGGGGAGCAATGGGTGTTCGTGGGTGGAGGAGAGATTTCTGTCTTCATGCTTATTCAAGATGTCCTCACATGAATGAGATGAATGACACTTCATCTGCAATGGTGTACACTACTTCAGGAGGTCCTGCGGGCCACATTTAACGTAGTATGAGAAACAAAACTAATCAAAGTACACATGCATGCATGCATACATACATAGATGCATGTATTCTTGATAGAAAAGTGATATCACCGTACCGTTGAGCACGAGGCAAACGGCCTGTAGCTGGCTAGTGGTGGGGTGCGGTTCCACATACTTTCTTCTGCTCCATTGCCACAGACCACGTGACATCCATTCATATTTTCCCATGGTACCAGTCACGAATTGCTCGGTGAATCTCGCTCCGGTGTCCCAGCCATCTGCAATGGCGTCGTGGACAGGATTCATCCTTGCGGAATCGCAGACCATGACGCTGAGGCCCACGAGTGCCAGCCTGGGGTCCACACCATCCGCCACAAGTTCTGGGTAGCAAGACAGCACGCGCACGGCGTCCGCCGCGAAGGTCTTGCCCAGACATGTGGACGACTCCACCAGCAGATTCGCGACTTTCTCCTTATCTATGACCCAGCTGCCTTCTAGAAGTTCAGGGTTATTGTACCGTGGTTTTTTTCTTTTTGATGAGAAACAGTTATTGTACCGTAGTGGGAGCATGCGCCGGCGCCGGTTATTGCCAAGCTCGTACCAAACACCCCTGTGGCTGCTGAAGCCCATGACGTCCACGTTGTCATCCCGGATGACTAGGGTTGTTGACGACGACGTCGCTCCCTTGCCCTGCTGCCCCGACACTTGCAGCTTGACTTCAATCCACCTCTCCGGTTGTTGATCAACACGCGGCTTCGCAAGCAGCGGGTATTTTTCGGAGGATTTGAGAGTTGTGTCTTCGTGGCCATCATAGAGACGCTCGCTCTCTGGGTGCTCAGCAAGGAGGCGACGTAGACCCTCTATGAATTTAGTGAACGAACTGCCACCTTGTATGTTGTACGTACTCCCACACGGCAGTCCATCCACAGAAATTACGATCTGCAGTATTATTATATGATTTATTAGTTAGTAAAAGAAGGGAAAAGAACTGACAATGAGTAATATTTGGCGCACAATCAAACTAGTGGTCGCCAATGCAATCCCTCCAAATCTTTTACCTCCAGTACCGCTTCCTGATTTGCTGCTGCTGGAGCATCACCATTTCTTAGCTCGCCATTCGCTGGGCCATTTGCTGGAAGCCCCGGCTCGTCAAAGGCGTCGGGCATCTCCTGGTCCTGGTCAGCCTCATCTCCCATGGTGAACTCCTCTGCAGTACAGGAATTTAGTTAGTTCATACTACTACTATTCATTGAGTGACAGTCAAGGGGTTAATTTAGACTTTAGCCCATGCATATGTTTATCTTCACCACAGCTATTGTCAAACATCAATGGTGTGTTTGGTCTGTGGAGTCATCGCATGCTTCACGAGGTGATGCATCTTGAGTTCGTCCTATGAGTTTTGGTGGAATCAACTCATTCCTCATACATATACTAGTTATCAGCTTGAGAGGATTGAGGTGGTGATGAATCAACTCATTATGTTCCACAAACCAAATAAAAAAGTGAGAAATGAGTAGAAGATTGATCGTCTCATATTCCTCAAACCAAACACACTCTAATTACCCATGTTATACATCAAAATAAATATTGCTCGTCATATATACCTAAGGGCAGCTCTGTTAGGTCCCTAGCGGCCCTGCACAGGTAAGCAACAAGCTTACCAGCACACTCCCTATGGCTAGAGGTAGAAGAAGACGTTGAGCTCAAGCGTGCGCACACACAGCAAAGCACCAGCGTTGGCCCGAGCTATGCTCTTTGATTTGTGGCAACTGAACTACCGTGCTTCGTTGCCTTGACATAGGACATGGCTGAAATGAGCCCCAACTACTCCTAGTACTATGCTTAGATCAGCCAACTACTCTGCTGTACAAGCTACCAACTATTGTACTAGAGGTGGCCTATTGCCATGCTGCTACAGCAGCAGTGACTGGACAGCCGAGCTGACCGAATGCCAACACTGCTGCAGCAAGAGAGAGAGTTTGGGGAGCAGCAGATTATGTCTAACAAGTTCCAGCGCTGTTACTAAAGTACGTACCGCATAGGAGGGAGAAAGAGAGGAACGGCGAAGGTGCAACACGCTGCAGAACCGGAGCCACTCAGGAAAATTTTGGCACTCAGGCTTGGAAACCTGTTTCTAACATAAAAAATCATTTTCTTCTCGTAAAAACCAAAGAAGACTGGCACCACCTGCCAGAGTGCCATAACGGCAACACTTGATGGTGGGTCTCACGTTTTTTTTTTTTTTTGCTATACTCCTCTGTCCCAAAATACATGACATTTTAGCTATGAGCCTATGAATCTCGATAAAACACTTGTCCAAATTCATACCTACAATACATTTATTTTGGGACGAAGAGAGTACATATTAGAGATAAAACACTTGTCCAAATTCATACCTCCAATACATTTATTTTAGGACGAAGGGAGTACATAAGAAGTACTTCCTCCATGTTCATGTTGGTAAAAGAAGTCGTTTTAGACAAGATTTGGGTCAAACATTGGGAATATAAATCATGAATAACTTTTAAGTTATTGAGTTTGAAAATATGAAAACAATATGAATAGATTTGTCTTGAAATATACTTTCATAAAAGTATACATATATCACGTTTGAATAAATATTTTTATAGAAAAATGAAGTCAAAGTTATGTTTTGGAGACCATGTCGTTGTCTAAAACGACGTCTTTTACCAACATGGAGAGAGTTCATAAAACACTTGTCCAAATTCATACCTCCAATGCATTTATTTTGGAACGAAGGGAGTACATATTAAAGTTAAATTTGCTAAGTTACATGCTCTGACAGGCATCATCTTTGTATGTCTATATTCCAAACGTTAAAGTTGTCATTAGATAAGAGTACATGAATTTATGACATGCGGGGTTAGTAGCCACAACTCTAGAATTAACAAAATCGCTCTGCCAAGTGTGGCAGAGCATTGTTTGTACATTAGTAGTACACATAACAAACAATGAAATAAGAGCATTCAGGGATGCTACTTAGATCCACGAACTTTGAAAATGTATTTATGGATCACTAAACTTGTTAAGGGTGCACCATAGATTTATACGCATTAAACTTTCTCTCGAAAAATACACTCTCTCATCTCCTTCTCGTTCGCGCTATCTTAGGGGCTGCTTGGGTCTCTTGCCCATTCCTGTTTTGCCTCACCCAGCAAGAATACCTAAATGGCTTTGCCTGGCAAGCTAGCCTCATCCAGCAAGGTTTTCCGAATTGGCTCTCCCGAGCGGGCAAGATTTGCTTGCTGCGCCTCTTCCCCTGCAAGAGGACTTCTCCTCGGTCGAATCGAGGCCCTACCAGATGGAGCTTCGTCGTCAAATTAACCCAGGCCTGACTGGAATCGATCTCCTGCTCGTTGGAAACTTCGTCCTCACCGAATCGAACTCCTCCTCGTTGGAATCAAGCATCCCTCTCCCCAAATTAGAATCCTCCCCATGTTGCTATGAGGAATGCATCGCTCTAAATCCATATGGATGTTATACGCAAAAGGGATCTCAAGCTTGGTGTTGGCCTATGTGCTGCTTGGTCGCAAGATAAGTGCGGTGGTGGATGTGTTGGCCAGTGATGGCGTCGATATTGAGCGGGGGCGGCGCGGTGACGGCGAGAGATAGGTGATCTGTTCGGCAGTTCGGGCAAAGCAGTGGAAGGCAAGACAGGAACCAAACAGCTAGCTTTGCTTGCTTTGCCTATTTTTACCTGGCAAGGAGAGCGGAGCGAGGCGAGGAACGCACGAAGCACATGGCGGCGGGATCCAAACTGCACAGGGGGCGATCGGGTGAGGGCCCGCTGCCGCTGCCCCCCTGCACTCCCCAAATCCGTCAGGCGGTGGTGGCTCCCGTTGCGGCGGCTGGTGGCCGCCTCGAGCTCATCCTTCGGCGGTGAGCAGAAGACGGCGTGGACTCGCTGGCCCAGACTTCCAGCAGCTTCCTGTGTAGGGGTGTTGTGCGGTGGGGTATCATGCTGCCCTGACTACGTCACTACAGGCATCTTACGGCAGCCAGAGCATCTCCTTCGCGCCCTACAGCAGCAGGGCTATGGAAGGACCTCCGGCGCCATGGAGCTACTAAGCGCCGCTAATTCACAAATACTAGTACAATAAGAAGCTGTGGAAACACACAAACAACCAGCCTTTGCCAAGTGGTCGACCAGGGGAGAACCCATCTGTAATTTCTTTCAGAAACTCAAACTCCGCTGGTAGATCCTTGGGCAGCGTATCCAGAAGAAGGCTCGTCTCCGGCTTGCTAGAATTAGCAGTGTGACAGTGTCCATTTCTGATGATCCCTTTATCAGTCGACTGTCGGTATGACAGAGAAATCCTTACCATAATAACTTGTACTACTTCCCAAAACAAAGCATATGCAGATAACAACATATGGTCGCTTCGAAATGAGCAAGCCAGCGAGGGGAACAGCCGGTTTCGAGAAAGCACTGACCTGGAGAAGAAGGATGAGAGATCCTCGCGGCTCGCGCAGACCTGGAGAAGAAGGGTGAGAGATCCTCGCGGCTCGCGCAGAAGGGGAAAAGGATGACTGGACGAGAGATCCTGCAGATCTTTGGTTTTTCAAGGTTTCTGAAGCAAACTCTCAGTCCCAGCGAGACGGGGTTGACTTGATTTCACTGGCTTGAGTCTCGTCAACCATCGAGCCCCTGTTTAGTTTCCGAAATATTTTGGGAAAATTGTAACTGTAGCGCTACTGTAGCACTTTTGTTGTTATTTAACAATTATTGTCCGATCGTGGCCTAACTAGGCTTAAAAGATTCGTCTCGTCCATTTCGTCTAAACTGTGTAATTAGTTTTATTTTTTATCTATATTTAATGTTTCATACATGTGTCTAAAGATTCGATGTGACGGGAATCTAAAATATTTTGGGAACTAAACAAGGGCCAAGGCAACCAAAACGGCAAAAAAAAAAGGCAGAATTTGCCAGGAGACACAGTTAAAAGGTGTCATTTGCTGTGAACCACTAAAAAAGATGACTTAGCCGAAAGACATCAAAAATCTTAATTAATATGTCAGAAGACACTAGAGGGATTATTATATTTAGATTTAATGGGCAGCCACGCCAAATGACGGAATTGCCCTTTCCTTTTATCCCTTCCGTCCAGAGTATGTACGCATATGACTCGAGTCTTCGTTTCGCAGTTTCGCACTCGCTCGCGTTCGCACGGAGAGAAGCAGGACGTGGCGGTCCCCCTATGCCGGCGGCGGTCCTCCTGTGCCGGTGGCGCCTGGCTACGGCGGTGGCGGCGCCCACAGATGACGGTCGCGCGCCCGCCGCCGTAGCAGCGAGCCGAGCAGCCGCGACGCCTGGTCCCAAAGGTGCGATGGTGATGGAGTTTCCACGGTTCTTGAGCGAGATTTTTCCTGAAGAGCACGCTGATCTTTCATAGGTTTCTGATGGGTAACTAATTTCTGCCATTATCCTTTAGGGTTAGGTTAGTGGTAACTATAGCCCCAATTTTTTGAATTAAATCATACGGTGTGTTGATTTAGATTGTGTTTCTATCCATATTTCTGTAGGATGGATCCCAATTCGTCCTACAGGTTTGCTGCACGTGTAGGTGCTTTTGTTAAATTGACTGAAGATGGCAAGCGTGTGTATTGTGATGCTTGTAACATTGCTAAGGTTTTAGACAGAGATACCACAAATTGGAATGATTTGCTTCTTGACATTGGCATAGAAATTCAGATAGACTCTAAACATAAGTTGCGTGTCACCTATTGGGATAATATGAGTCGTAGCTATGAAGAAATTGATTCTGATAACAAACTGCTCCATGCAATTGACATGTCTTGGGAGATAAGAAGGCTCTTAGTGCAAGTGCGGGTTATAATAAATGATGATTTTTGTTTGGAGCTTGATATTAGGCGACAGCAGAACATGCCTTGTGTGTTACAGGGTAGCACTGATGCTCCTGCCAACCAGTTAATTGCGCAGCCTACTCTTGAAATTGCATCATCCCTAGTAGAGCCTCCGGTCCAGAACAATCTTGAAGTGAATTGGGTCAGTGATGATATAGAGTATGTTGGTCTAGATGATGAGGACCCCTACAAATCGATGTTTTCTTATTTATCGGATTTTGAATCAGATGGTGATGATGATGAGTGTGTTGGTTTGGAGGATGACTTACTAGTGGAGGATGCACGGGATTGTGAGACCATTGTCCATGTTCCTGACTTAGAGAACCCAGCAATTGAAGTTGGTCTAACCTTTGGGGATGGTGATACTTTTAAGAAGGCTATTAGGCAATATGCAATAAAGGGTGAATATGAAATTGCAGCCACCTATTCTGAGTCAACAAGATACAGAGGCTACTGCAAAGCTAAACGGTGCAAGTGGAGGATACATGCTTCACAGTTGCAGGATGGGATGACCTGGAAGGTATGATTTTGCAACTTGTATTATTGTTTGTATACAATTTTGTACAATTTCAGATTTATACAACTTCAATTTTTTTCATTTGGTGTAGATAAAAAAGATACCACATGTACATACTTGTCAAAGCACTGGAAAAGTTGAGCATAACTGCATGGCAACCAATCATTGGGTCAAGGATAGGGTTCTTACTTGGCTTGCAAAGGATCCCACAATTAGAGCTAAAGAACTGAAGAAAAGACTAGAAGAACAGTATCACCTGAATTTTTCATATTATGTAGTGTGGGATGGTAGGAATATGGCTATGGAACAACTCAAAGGGAAGTGGGATGACAGCTTTGAGCATGCTTTTAGTTTCAAGGCTGAGGTGGAGAAGACCAATCCAGGGAGTTTGGTTGACATTGAATATGAGCAAGTGGGAAAGAAGATGAGATTTACAAGAATGTTTGTTGCCCTGAAAGCTTGCGTAGATGGTTTTCTAAATGGTTGCAGGCCTTTCCTTGGTGTAGACTCTACTCATTTGACTGGGAAATGGAAGGGACAGCTTGCATCTGCTACTTCTATTGATGGGCATAATTGGATGTTTCCGGTGTGCTATGGTGTGTTTGGATCAGAGACAACTGAAAATTGGTCTTGGTTTTTTAGGAGACTTCATCAAGCAATTGGATCACCTCCAGGCCTAGTGATCTCAACAGATGCAGGCAAAGGAATTGATTCTGCTGTTACTCAAGTCTTCAAAAATGGAGTTGAGCATAGGGAGTGCATGAGACACTTAGTTGCAAACTTCCAAAAACGGTTCAGAGGTGAGGTCTTCCAGAAGCACTTGTGGCCAGCATATAGAGCTTTTCAAAGGCATAGATTTGAAGACCACTACAATTTGATGTATGAAGCATGTCCTAAAGCTATGAAGTGGATATATGAAAACCATAAGCACCTATGGACAAGGCACCTATTTTCTAAGGCAAGTAAATGTGACTATGTAACAAATAACATAGCTGAAACATTCAACAGCTGGATTAGGGATGAGAAATCACTACCTGTAGTTGATCTTATGGATAGGATAAGGCAATTATGCATGGATAAAATGTTCTTGAGAAGAAAAATTGCCAAGAAGCATAAAGATAAGATATTGGCTAACGTCATGAAGGACCTCAATGCAAGAAGTAGGGGGCTGAAATATATGTGGAAGTATGCATACAAAGATGGTGGCAGAGATAATGAACTGTTAGGTGAAGTCGAAGGTGTTACAAGGGATCTTGTTCATTGGAGGCATACTGTTGATCTTCAAGAGAGGAAGTGCACCTGTAGACGTTGGCAAGTTACTGGTCTGCCATGTAGACATGCCTTGTGTGTTATCACCTCAATTCGAGGTTGTAATATTGAAGGCTATGTTCATGAATACTACTCTGTTGCAAAGTTTAAGAAGGCATACCAAAAGTGTGTGAAGCCAATGGCAGATAGCAAACAGTGGCCTCAAGTGAACCTTGGATTTAAGTTGTGGCCTCCAAGTCTGAAACCAGCAGCTGGGAGACCAAGGAAGAGGAGGTTTAAATCAGCTGCAGAAGGTGGATCTGGAAAGAGAACCACAAGATGCAAAAGGTGCAAACAACTTGGACACATGGCAAAAACATGCAATGAATATGTCTATGATTCTGATGCACCACCACCTGCTGCTCC
>CM039611.1:58681878-58870774 GCA_022457205.1 Saccharum spontaneum
CACACAGTGGGCAGGCCATTGTTTCTCCCATATGGACGGCTCATGTTTCCGTCTTGAGCTGGCGAGGAATGTGGTTGCGGTGCCATGTGGTAGCAAACTCCACATACGTGTGAAGCTGGGCACTAAATTTCAAACACTGAAGCTGGCAAGGATTTGGATGTTACTCTCGATTTCGACAATGGAACTCTTGCTCGGTATCACGAAGTGGATGGGAAAAAAGTAGTCGAAGTTAAAATCTCCTGGTACCCAAAGGTAAAAATTGGAGTGATTGGTGGCGAGCAGTAGTTGCTGCATCGAACATTGAAGACACTTATTATCTTTTATTATCTCTCATTTTTAACAAATAATCATGCCATCTATTGATTGATCGTTTATGCTACTACAGACAGAAATGGCTACTGCACACCGACCGGAGCAATCCAGTGAAGCGGGTTGATGAGCAAAAAATCGTTCGTGCTCTAGAACCAAGTCACCCAGCGGAGGTAACATTTAAATATTAAAGATACTAGTGACCATTAGTTTTTTTTAGATTAAGGAATATATGAAATATTCAGGCCTTCCATAACACCTGTGAATGAATATAGCTGTTCAATAGAGAAAGGCTCATCAGTACTTAGACTTTACTCTACCACAAGGCAATACCAAAGTTTACAACTCAACACAAGAACTAAAGACTCGAGCCTCAATCTGATTCCTATTTCTCCATCCAAACTTGTTGAAGGGCTTCATCACAATCACTTACAACATTTTGCATCTGTCCCTCAATGTAGATCTTTTTCTCTTTGGACAACTGCGACTAGGTACGGTTCTTTTGAATACAACATCATTTGTACTCAACCAAATCACCCAACATAGAGCTGCAGTGCCCGTCAAAATCTGATTTCTAAGCTTAGAAGAAAACTTACAAGCCAAGAATCAAACAAATTCAGTGTATTATAGGGTCATTGAATAGTCTCCTCTGAGTTACAATAAAAAAATATGCTGGATAGTTGAAAGGTCCTAAATGACTAGAGGGGATGGGGGTGATAGCCTAATTAAAAAATCTACAAGTCACTAAAGCAACTTGATTAGTATAACACATGGCGAAATTGCGGTTTGCTCTAGCTCTACTTGTTAGACAAGCCACTTACCAACAATTCTAGTATTCTTATGATCACTAAGGCACACAAGAGGCTATGTCACTACTTTACAACTAGTGAGCAAGCTAGAGAACTAGTTACAACTAAAAGCGACTAGCTACTCAACTAAGCTAAACTAGCTATCACTGCTACACAAGAAAGTAACAAAGTAATACAAGAGTGATAGAAGTGATACCGATGCCGGGCAAGAGATATATCGATCACAATATGAACTCCGAGAGATATCCAAAGAGACAAGTGACACACGATTTTCTCCCGAGATTCACTTGCTCGTCGACAAGCTAGTCCCCGCTGTGTCGGCCGGTTCACTTGGGGGGTTCATGCGCTAATAGGCTTCCAATGCCTAGCCCGACACTCGGGCGCCGTAAGAACCTCCACAAGATGAAGGCACTCAATGACACGAGCAATTTACTAGAGTCACCTTTGACTCTTCATCAAGGAAGGCACAACACCCCTCACAATCAACCGATAGGAGCCGGAGACAATCACTAACTCCGCTCAATGATCCCACAAGCTTCGGGCAGGCTAAGTGACGGCAATCACCAAGAGTAACAAGAGCTAGCTCAGCCCAACACGCCCAACTAGTGCCACAAGATGTAAGAACTCGATGCAATGCACTAGAGGTTCTCCAATCTCACTCCCAAATGTGATCTCAAGTGATGTAAGCGAGTGGAGGGTGTGCTTGTGTGCTCACAATGTTTGCTCAGCTATTTGGGGGTCCAAGAGTGGGCAAGGCCCGCCACAAGGGGTATTTATAGCCCCAAGCCAAGCATCCAACCGTTACTCAAAGCAGCACACTTTGTGTGGGCACCGGACAGGTGTGGCGGTGCCCCCCTATGGTCAAATTCTAACAGTCACTTGAACTAGTTGTTGGAGAAAGTGGTCGCCGGACAACCATGGCGGTGGCACCGGACAAGCATGGCGGTGACCAATTTCCGCGAAGTCGAGTTTTTCCTAGTCTCTGGACCCCTTTTTACCACTTCTCAGTTTCGCCATCCTCGGGAAAATTAGGGCGGTGTGCATGGCGGTGCACTAGACACCTTGTCCGGTGACCTGTTCGGTGTACACCGATCACGGCGGTGACAACTTTCGGAAGGAACCGCTCTCCTTCGAGGTGGAGGACTTCCCCGGCGTCTATCCCGCTCTCCTGGGCCGGCCCTGCTTCACCAAGTTCATGGCCGTCCCCAATTACACCTATCTGAAGATGAAGATGCCTAGCCCCAATGGGGTCATCACCGTCGAAGGTAGCCTCGAGCAAGCCTACTACTGCGAGCAAGATTGCCTCGCCTAAGCAACTGCCCTGATCGCCCCTTGTGATCATGATGGCTCCGGCTGCGACACAGAAAGGGCGCCGGCGGAGGAAGCAACCAAGGCGGCGACAACGCTCGATCAACCGAGCGCCGGCAATGCGACTGAGGCTCCTACGGTAGCGAAGGCTCGGCTGGCCCCTCCATCCAGGCACTCGACCCCCTAGAAGGGCAAACCCGATCGAGGTGGGTTCCGACCTTTCCCCATGAGGAAAGGCCATCGCCGAGCCATCCGCCCAGCATCCTGGCCTCCTAAAGCCACGATGCGCCTGCCGACCTCCTTCGCCGGCCTACCTCAACAACAATAAAAACTAAGATAAGTCCCGAGCTCCCGACCTCCTTGCTCCTGACCTTGCCATTTGCCTTCCTCTACACAAGCACCGCCGTTTCGACACTCAAACAAATTCAAAAAACACTCTGCTCACCAACTACTGCTCTCTTTTGTCCTCTGAAGGAAAAATCCTGGTTGAAGGCCCCCGGGCGAGCAAGGATGAGACGGAAGGGACGAGGCGGGTGACAAGAGGACCGGGCGAGAGATCGGCGAGCTCTAACAAGGTTGGCTCCAGCCGTCATGTTACCAGCTATGTCATCTTTCCCCTCTCTTGTGTTAATTCCGTTTCATTACTGACTGACTATCTGTTTATCTCTTGATCCTTCATTGGATCGCATCTCCTGGCCACACGACGGCGCGAGACTCCCCCATGAGGGGCTACGCCGAGGGTTCTAGGCCGGCCCATCGGGCTTCAAGGTCGCCTGAAGCAACCAAAGGTGCGGGGGACACTCATGGTCGGGCACCAGAGGCCTTAGCTAGTCGCCCAAAAGTGAAAACCGGTCGATCATCGAGCGATGTCGAGTACCGGCCTAGAGCTACTCATGGTGACCCGCCGAGGGAGGCAGCGAGCCCCCGAGCACCAACGGGCTCGTGAACTATACGAGTGGCTCGGTCGGGAAGCCGAGGATCTCCCCTCTGAGGGACATGACTGAGGCGCGACAATCTTAGCCAACGAGACTATTGTCCTAACAGCCCATCCCAACGAGGGACTTAAGTCTTCGAGCACGACTCGCGAGCAATGAGATTACAAACGAAAGTAATTTCACTTTATTATTTGGGAACGACCTGATTACAATAAATGGCGGCAAAAACCGCAAACCGCTGTCGCCTATACGGCGACAGAGACCGCAGGGCTCACCCAACCTCTGGGTCAGGGCCCAGCGGTTTCGGTAGCCCGGCTGATCCTGGGGCGTACCCTCGATGTTGGACGACGTCCATTGTCACCCTAGGAGGTGCCCGAGCCTCCGCCTTCGCTGGAGCAAAGGGGCCGCAACCGGCGCGCCGCGGCCCCCCTATCCCCATCGGAAGGCATTCCAGCGACGTTGCTGGAATCCTTTGACCTTTTAGGGGAGGGTGTCACTGGAATCCTTCCACCCTCGTGGGAGCGATCGCCCGGTGGGACCGGCCAGGCTCACTCAGAGGGAGACGTCGCACTTCATCGTCGACATGGCCGCCAGGAGTTGGATCTAAGAGGAAGAAGAGAAGAAGCCAGAGGAGGGACAGAAAACGCCGCGCCCCCGAGGCTCCCCTTTATAGCCCCAGTCGACGCGCTGTGAGCAGCTCCAAGCCCTCTGATCACCTTCAATGGCTTAAAGGGGCCTCGGGGACCGTCCAGGCATCCCTTCGATCCTCGCAATGCGCCCAGAAGCGGTTGCGTGATGGTGGTCGTGCAGTAAAGGCAGAGTAAGAAGGGCGCTCACAACGAGTCAAGTCCCGCTCCACTTTCCACCAAGCGCGGCGCCCACTCCGCGCACGCCTCCTCATGGGACTTGAGGGGATCCGACTCCCCTTGGGCCCACCGACCACCATCAACGGCCTGAATCCGCGCACAAAAGTGTCGTGGGCCCTCCTTTGCCAGATCTGCTCCACGTGGCCTGACGTCCCATCTCCCAGACGAAGTGGGACGGCGCGTGGGTGCACGCCTTAACTCCCCCGGCGAGCGCGGCGTCCCAGACGCCATCAACCGCCTGCGCCGGCCGTAGGAGGGAGGACACGCCCAAAAGCCACCTTGCCCGATGATAAGGAGGCCCCACAACGGCCTTGGGGGCTGCGCCAGCTCCCCAGCGGAGTTACCTGACCCCCGATTAACGGGCGCTCGGGTGACACACCCCCAAAACTGGCCAACTCCAGGGAGTTGGCCCGAGGAGCCGCTGAGTTGTGGGCCCAACGAGGGCCCTCGCCCAAGCTCGGCATGCTCCCCGCACCCCGGCCTATGGCTCCGAAGGGTCGGCCCCAGAAGGCCACCCAGAGATGATCAGGGCCTGCTACCGAAGCCCCTAGAAGGGCGTGGTGCGCCGGGTGATCAAATGGCCCCGAGCCAGAGCCCAGACGCTTTCGACCACTCGTCCCACGGCAGGCCCAGATCATAAAGGAGGGTGCCTCCGAGCCCAAGGTCGGCAACTCCCAGACGAGTCTGTCGAACCCTTGCTCAGGTGAAAGACTCACGTAACATGGGCCCTACAGGGGTCAGCACCATCATCACGCAACAGGGGCTCCTGACGAGATCCTAACATATAGGTATGTTAAGCCTCGGGATCAAAGGTTCCCGATCGACAGAACCTCGACCAACCCCTTTAGGATCGCTCAGGGGCTTGGGGCTATGCCCATCGGGTACGCTCACCCGCACCCTCAGGCCAAGAGTCAGCCCGAGCTTGAGCACAACGACACCATCGCTCAGGGCTCAGGAGGCTCACCTGAGCCTCTGGCTCCCGATCGACCGGGAGCCAGACTTCGACCTTCGACTCCCGCCCGGGCCACGATGTCAACAAAGGCCCAGGCACAAGAAGACACACCTCTGGCAACGACATCAACAAAGGGCTGGGCGCAGGAAGACGCGCCTCGAGCCATCGAGGCCCGGGGGCAAGAAGGCGTGCCCCGAGCCATCAAGGCTCGGAGGCTCCCCGGCGCTGCCCCTTGGGCACAGTTCTGTCAACCGCTCCCCCGACAAGGTCACGCATGGGGCGCGACACAAGAAGGTGCACCTAGGGGAGGCCGGTCCAAGCCGGCACAGCCTGACACACAAAGTGTCAGAACAAGCCAGCCGGACGACGTCCAAGGCTTCTTCAGCTCCAAGACACCGTGATGGTCCACAGAGCGCCACTACAAGACCCTCCTAAACTCCGGTGCATGTAGACCATAGACATCTCCCTCAAACCACCATGTACCTGACCTATCTCGATATATAAGGGATAAGATTGGACCTAGGGGGAGAGAGAGGAGAGAAAAAATAGAGAACAGATTCCACTCCTCATTCCGATCCGCTCTTGCTCAGCACCGAGGGCAGGGGCACCTAGAGAAGGGCACCGAGCTCTTCCCTGGGCTCCCGTCGTCTTCCTCCTCTTTGATGAGGGGAAGGATTCACTAGTGACGAGGCAACCTTAGGATTAGCACCGAGCTAACCTCCTACCAAAACTTCTACCTTTGTACACTGTACTGTAACCTCCTGATTTTGGGTGCTCTTGAGTGGAAGGATCATCAACTGCTGAACGTAGGGCACCGATCGCCCGAACCAGGATAAACCGTTGCGTTCTCTCTGTGATTCTTGTGTTCTTGAATCCACACGAGCCACTGGAGACACATACTCGAATAACAATGCTTGCCATGGTTCCAACCCCGCGACAGCTGGCGCGCTTGGTAGGGGGCAGCGTCAAGTGTGATTCAGGCTCTACGTTGGCCGGAGCCACCCGCCTCGTCATCACTACGAGCGGCACAGCCCCAGATGGCGGCATCCGCTTCCCCGGCGAGTTCTTCGTCACCGTCGGCACCTTCGCTCCGGGCCAGCTCCTCAACTTTGGGAGCCTGGCCTACATCGCCGACTCGAACAACAATGCTTGTCACGGTTCCGACCCTATGACACCGGCAAGTCATCCTCGCTGGACGACTCGCTGCTTGGAAACCTTTATGGGGTTGTCTGACATTTTCGTTATAGAAGGAAGAGAAGGGGATGAAGAAGAGGGTGGTTTCAGAGGGCTTGAAGAATATGAGCAGTGGGTGCGGCTCTTCGCTACACCCGTCAGAAGGAAAGGTAAAGGGACGGTGTTAGTAGGGGGCATTCAACACTCACGCCGAATTTATAGCCGGTTGACCAAATGGTAGTTTAGGGGCGGTGGCCATAACGCGTATCTCAGTCGGCTCGGCTTTTCAGATGACGGAGGAATTCAACCCCACTAGCACTGCTGAATGGATGGTTGAACCGTCGGTGCTAGAAGTTTCATCTGCTGATTTAATTCCTTTCCAGTGCTCGCTATCGATCCAACCGACGGTGGAAGTATCACACCGTTGCTTCTGTCTTCTACGGCAGTGAAAGTAGCGACAGTGGTATCTCAATCTGTAGTAGTGAACTTGCCTTTCCAACTACTAAATTTTTTTGAAACCATTCCTCGATGAGCATCCCATCCTTATTCAAAATAATACTATAATGCATAGGGATTCCTAAATACCTGAAAGGAAATATGCCTCCCCTATACAACCAAAAAGCCTCACATAGTTCATATTTCTTTCCTTGGCTGCACCAAAGCAAAAACGCTCGCTCTTATGAAAATCTTTGAGGCCAGATAACTTTTCAAAGGTACATAGTAATAGTTTCATGTTATTTTTTAGATAACGGAATGAGAGTCAAACACACACTAGAGCCAAGAGGCTCAAACTCTCACATCCATGAGAGGAGAAAAGATAACAAGTTCATAAAACTCGGAAAAGAACTAAAACTAAGCTTCAATGCGATTTTGGAAGCTCCATCCAAACTTAGCGAGGATTGCCATAATCATTGTCTCAATTATACATCTCCAATGTAATTGTCCCTACCTCAATGACTACATACTCCTTGCAATCCGCTTAGTGAACAGTTCCATTCGTTGGGTGTAGAGATCCTTCGTCAAACATCTCCCTCATGGAAACAACTTCCTGAATATAGTATCCACTCATGAATAGTACTTGGTTGACTGATGATACATTACTTCATCCTCACTTTCCACTGAGCATGCTCCTCTCGTAGTCTTCAAACTTGGACAGTTCTTTATCATGTGACCCTCCTTGCCACATAGATAGCATGTATGTTATCTCTTGATCTTGCCTTTCTTCTTCTTCTGTTGATTCTTGACTTTTCGTGCCCCACCTGAAACAGTCAAAGCAAGATCACTCAAGAATGAAGATTCTCGTGTCTTCAAGGTGAAGGACCGAAAACGGCGACTAGAAGGGGGGGGGTGAATGCGAGCCGTAAATTTCTTTCGAAATATTTCGACCATTGTCCCAAAATCACCGCCAAACATTCGAAGCAAACACCATGATATCCACGATCTAAAAGAGTGGGTGGATGTTCCCTAGGAACACAGTAGGACATCACGGAGGAACCGGAACACAAATTGGAGATCCGAAAGGTGAGAACTCAACTCCTATTGAGAAGAAGCAAGTTCCCGATTCATAGTACCCAGGCCAACTAGTGACAAGAGTACTGAGAAAGCTTTCTTGGATCGAGAGAAAACCAACGCAAAAAGCGGATCTCGAATCGGAGCTCAAACGCACAAACTGCAGAAGATATAGCGAGCTCAAGAATTATAGACCAGAAATTCTAGGAGCCGAGACCAGAAATTGGGCCAGAAATTCTGGGCAGATCAGAACAGCAACACGCAAGAGAAAATCTGCCGACACACTTAGCAATGGACTAATCAATGCAAGGATTAGTTTAGTGAATATTGAAAGTGACGGCACCAGAAGCAAATGCAAACTGCTGTACACGCAATTAAAAAATAACGAACGCTGAGTGAGAGAGATCCACGGTGAGGAACTGCACTCAGACCATCCGCACTCATGGACCTCTATATTCATCCTCTAAAAGGAATATTTCATCCTACTCATCACAAAATATACAGTTTTCCCACATTCATTCATCCTCTATATCATCCTCTATCCCCTGTGGGCCCACTTATTACTTTATCTAAATATATCCATGTGACATCTTGTTTTGAAGTATTTATTGAAACAAATTTAATGGTGCAATCGGAATTTAATTTGGTTTTTTAGTTTGTGAGTTATAACATTTTTTTAGCTATTAGTTGGAATAGTAACCGCAGTGGGGCCCACGCATGTGGTCTCTGCTCTCCCTCCCATCTCCTCACGCGGTCACGGGCACGGCAGAGCTGCAGCACAGGAGACGCGCATGCAGCTGCAGCACAGCATAGCGGATGGACGCTATTGCGGTAAAAATAGCGGATACTAAGCGGTAGCGGACCCTTTTAGCGTTCCCACTGCAGGTGTGTCATCCTCTATCTCCTCCTCCAGTACGCATTTAGCGTGCCCACTGCGATCGGTCTCAGCCGGGTAGACAGCACTGGGCGCCACCGATGCTGCTGCCTGCACTGGAAATCGAACAGCAGCGAACAGAGAGAAGAGAGCGAAGGGATGGCGACCTTGCAGGAACAGACCGCACCGGTCTTAACCGTACGCAACAAGGACCGAGGGAAACAGGCGCGGGTCTGCACGCGCTCTGCCCCAACTTCACCGACCACCACCGGGTGAAGCCGTGAGGCAGCTGTGGCCGCTTGACTGCAGGGGCACGGCGGGGTCTGCACCGCCCAGTTTGAAGCCCGTGCGCCCGAACTGGAAGAACAGAGACCGATACTCGCACGAACAGAGAAAGGGGCAAGCTCAAAATCGGTCGATTTCTGACCCAAACAAAAACCAACTGCCACAAAATTGAATCTAGATGATCCTAAGGCAGTAGGCGGCCTATCCCTAAGAAATCACCGCCCAAAGTTTGGTCAATCCTCGGGAAATTCAGATCTAGGCCAAGAACTCGAGTTTTTTCAAAAAAAAAAACGAAAGTCGTTCGATTCATCGTGCTCGTGTGGAATTAATCCAATTCACTCGGAGGGTAGCATCACCATAAGTCCTTGCACGAATCAAGCCAAAAAGATCGAACCAAAACACTCCCAAATCGACGAGTCGAAAATTCCCCAAAAATAGTAGGAAAAAGATAAACTTTAGATTTAGAGAGGGGGAATAAGTGGAGCATAAAATTAATCCTTGGATTTGCTCAAGATGTCAAATTACAAGTTACTCCTAGCCAAATTAAAGGTAGGACGACAAAAATCTCAAGAACAAGAACCACGTCTCTCTCTAACCCTAGCCTCCTCTCAACACCACACAAGTGAGAGTGACTCTCCAAGAATGGCTGCCCAACCAGCCCCTTCACACACACATATGTGCCCGTCAAAAAACAAAAACGCCCTCACATGAAGTACTCATCCTAAATACTCGCTAAGGGTAAATCTGTCCAAGATTTTCTTCGTCGATGCAATGGACCCGGTGCCTTCTCGACTTCGTTTCGCCTCGACGCAAGCTTTGAGATGCCACGAAACGTCCACCCATCCGCCACTTCCCGTTTTTAGGTCTAAACTGGTCAAACCCGCCACCGATGGTTTTAAGGCCCAAACCACCAAACCGTCTACGCCTGGTTTTGAGGCCCAAACTAGCAAACTGTACTTCGATGGTTTTGAGGCCCAAACCACCAAACCGTCCATCCCCGGTTTTGAGGATCAAACCGGCAAACCCTCTTGCACGCCTCGCCAGGCGTGACTAACTGATGTCGATGCGTGTCCGACCTCCGCCAAGCATGACGGCTTCACCTTCCTTCTTGACTTGACCGACGCCATCTACATCTCCCATGTAAATACGTGTTCGGCCTCCGCCAAGCTTGACGCCTTCGCCTTTCTTCTTGACTTGAACGACGCCATCTACATCTCCCATGTAAATGCGTGTCCGGCCTCCGCCAAGTGCCACGACGCCATCGTCCTCCTCCTTGACTTGGTCAACGCCGTCTTCATCACCCATGTACTCTTGTTTGTCGATGTCCCCAAGTGTCAGCCACTGCTACTGGTCACCCGGCCTTTCAAGTCCCTCGGTGCAAGCCTCACGTCCGTCCTTCACCGCACATAGTCATCGGCACGGCACGTCTCTACTTTGACCTTCACCTTCATCGTCGACCACCACCTCCGAGCTCCACACCTGCGAACCACAAGTCAAGAGACATATTGCACAACACATGCAACACAACACAACACAACTCAACACAACACCTCCGGTTAGTCATTAGCATAATTAAGCACATATAAAATATGACTCAACCGGGAAAGCCTCAAACCTCTCACACATGTGTCAGTCATTCATCACATACACATGGGCATATTTCCACCATGTGTTCACACAAGGACTCCGCCTGTATAGGTATGCAACTATCTTGTTGAAGTTCAAAGTGGTTTTCTTGATGAGAATAATCATCACTAACTATGCTCATGATGGTGGTAAGGATGAAGCCAAAACGACAACCTTATCGTTCTCATTTTCTGATCCACACTAACCATCTGCATGACAAGCTTGTTGAAGATATTTAGATGGTTGACTAATCGCATGTCTTCCTCCATGTGTAACCTGAATAGTTGATGCTTTAGTACCTATCGATTTGTTAGCGACTTTGCCATATAGAACTCTTCTAAGTTTTTTCATAATTTATTCAGTAAAATCTCCTTGATTATTGAGTTCTTACCTCATCGGAGAGACAGTTGAATTATACTGATAGCCTTTTGCTCCATCACCTTCCATTCTTCTTAAATTGTTTTGTCCGGCTTGGTGCCCTCAAGAGCATCAATCAATCCTTGTTAGACAAGTACATCGGTTACCATGCATTGCCACACGCTGAAATTCCTTTTGCCATCAAATTTCTATAATTAATTCCACATCCCTAATATCGTCCTAATTTTATGCTTCCTAGCCCAGCCAACCTTATCACAAAATCAAATTAATCCGACCTTAGCTATGATACCACTTGTTAGAATTTGATACTCCTTGTTATTTGCAACAACCCTTGGATCTTTGAAAGGATATTATGAGTATGACACAAACTTGTGCCATATTAAGACAATGTAGACAAATCTCGTAGAAAGCCCTAGATGATGATGTTGAAACAACCATGACAAGATATTATAATTTGGCAAAGTCAACTGTAAATTCTATAAGCACAACTCCAAAAGAGTACAATTGGTTGTGCTCTCTCACAACCTTACCTGGTCATCTAGGATCTACTAATTTTTTCCCTATACAAGAACTTAGTGCAATAGAACTGTCTAGCATAATCCTCTTGAGTTCTAATTGCTCTTTGCAAGCCTTGGATGAGACTCTTGTGTTGATTTGGTTAATGCTTATGGCCTCAAGCCCTTGTTTATATAGCCCCCCTCCAAAGCCCTCATACATACAAATAGGACTCCTACTGTTAGTAGAATTACACACTCAAGTTCTAAAAGCACACCTCTTTTCAGTCCTATTACAAGTAGAACTTGAGTCACCATCTAACAAAAATTATAAGAGGTATGATGTCATATAAAGTAATATGAGTCGTGCTTATCTTCTACTATCTACTTGAAAATTTTGAACAATTTTGGAGATACATAAGTGCTTTATTTTGGATCGACAAAAAAGCTAAAATAAATCAAAACATGTACTCCCTCCGTCCCAGAATAGATGACGCTATGGGATACATGCCAGTCAAACTTTTTTAACTTTGACTAGATTTGTAGAAAATACGTGCAACATTTATATCTCCAAATAAGTTTATTATGAAAGTATATTCAACGATCTATTTAATGATACTAATTATGTATTATAAAAATTAATACTCTTTTATATATAGCTGGTCAAAGTTTAAAAAAGTTGACTTCTCGATAAGCGAGAACGACTTCTATTTTGAGACGGAGAGAGTACGAACTAACACCTCCGTCACGCCATCCATTTGGCGTGACTCAGCTGGCTAGTCGCACCATCCATGACTCAGTGGTGGCACGACTCGACACCATATCATGTCAATGGCTTATGCGTAAAGTATTCTTTCAACGTGCTAGCGTGTCTAGTTAGTCACGCCAATACATGTGGCGTAAGGTTACCAATGCCGCCAAGGCCTTCGGCATGACTTGGAATTTTTGTTAGGAACAAATTCTTTTATTACATTTTAGTATTTTTTTTAAAATCCTAGACCAAACCCACTCGATACAATATTCAACCCACCCGCAACCCGTTCGGAACCAACCAACCTATGACCGACCGGCTACTCTCCTCTTGGGTTGGGTTGCAATCATGGCAGGACCGTCCAACCCGGACCATCAACAGGGCTACACATGCTGGGCTGCACGCGAACCGATCAAAGCCCCACACAAAAGACCTATCTGAAGCGCGTACATAGTTACTTTTCTATCTATTATTATTACACCAATAAGACTCTAAAGTCATCAACTACCTGGTCATACCAAATCTTGATCCCTATCCACGCGTCTGTGTCCAATACGAATTATACTCCATTCGGAGCTCACATGTCCATGTCCTATCTGGTTCCGATACAAAGACCGGATCCATATGTCCGCGTCTGATACGAAATCCTCAGAGCTCACGTGTCCGCATCCAATTACCGAGCTTCAATTTAAAAATTTGTGTTCCCAGTGCAACCCACAGGCATATATCTAGTCGTAAAAAAATACATGCATAGATTCCCAAAAAAGATTACATGCGTTCTTTTATCTTTGCCCACAGGAATTTGGCAGAAAAATGAACAGCATGGAGAAAGAATCACATCGTATATCACATGAGCCACAGAAGATACCGTTCAAATTATTAGCAGAGATAACAGATGGTTTCTCTGAGAAGGCAAAAATTGGCAGTGGTGCATTTGGTCAAGTTTACAAGGTGTGCAAGTTTACAAGAGACGCTGCCAGAGCAGCTCGATCCATGTTTTTTACGTTATTATTGAGCACTAAATACTTAGCATGGCTCTGATTTATGCAAGTTCTTGAATAGGGCGTGCTTAAAAATGGAACAGTGATCGCTGTGAAGAAGCTCCGTTTCATGCCAGGGGTGTTTAACAACAAGCAATTCGAAAATGAACTAAGTCACCTTAAGGGGCTCAAGCATGAAAATATCGTGCAAATACTAGGTTTCTGCGATGAAACCGAGCAAGAAATTAGACCATGCGAAGGGAGGCTAGTAGTTGCTGAGATCATACACAGGATACTGTCTCGAGTTTGTGCCCAACGGAAGCCTTGGCAAGATTCTTTCTGGTATGCATTTCACGAGTATGTTATCAATATTATAATCAAAATGCATGATACTTGTTAACATTTGTATTTTGAGAAATACTTTTCTTTGCTCTTGCAGAAAAATTCACTGGACATAATTGGCCCGTACGTTTCAAAATAATTAAAGGGATCTGTGTGGGCTTAAAGTACCTTCATGATTCTGGCATCATGCATTTCGATCTGAAGCCAGATAATATTTTGTTAGATGACAAAATGGTACCAAAAATAGCTGATTTTGGTATATCAAGGTTAGCTGGTGGCGAATTGGACACCATGTCTCTTTTGGGGACCCCGTAAGTTTATTCTCATTTGGACACCCTTTTTCAATGAACTACTCCTTCTGTGTCTGAATAAATAGATTCCTAGAGTTGTTTTAAATTAAACATTTTAAACTTTAATTGAATTTTTAGAAAAAAACCATCGAGATTTATAACATCAAATTAGTATAATTAAATATACCATAAAATATATTTTTTATAATATGCTCATTTTATGTCATAGATGCTCTTACTCTTTACTATAAAACTAGTAAAACTTAACATAGTTTAAATTGCACGGATTCTAGAAATTTATTTATTTAGGGACGGAGGAAGTATTTGCTTTATGTACTCTTATTTTATTATATTGTCATCTTTTTGTTATTATGCAGAGGATTCATGCCACCTGAATACATAACCAAGCAAATAATCTCAAAACATTTTGATATATTTAGCTTGGGTGTTATAATAAAAAGGATAGTGGTGTCTGGACTAAGCGACTATATGAGCATTGCTGACATGGAGGACCAGGCTTTTATTGAGCATGTAAGGATAATTATTTGCATATGTTAATATACTCAAATGATTTCCGAATATATGTTGGAGGAAGAACTTTAAATGAACTACTATTCCACCAACGCTATTTTATCAAAATAGTATTGCCCAAGAAAGCAATTCTAATTTAGCCAATTTCGGATGAACCAAATAAGTACTCCCTCTGTCCCTTTCTTAAATTTGACTAGGTTTGTAGAAAATATTAGCAATATTTGTATCTCCAAATAAGTTTATTATAAAAAATAGATTCAACGATCTATTTAATGATACTAATTATGTATCATAAATATTAATATTTTCTTGTATATATTTGGTTAAAGTTAAGTATATTTGACTTCTCGGGAAGTGAGAATAACAGCTAAAAAGGGACGAAGAGAGTAAAGGCTAACTTTTGAGGTGTCATATACCAAACAATTATTGGCCATACCTGAGTGATGTTCTTTTTCTTTTTTCTAGAATGGGATTCATAATACCCTAGTGATATTCTAGTGAATGCTCTGCTAGTTGCCTAGTTCCTACAAATGTACAACACCCCTGTGCTCTCTTTCGTTTTAAGGTACACGACTCCTGGAAGAAGAAGTTACAGGAGACATCGAGTTATGCATCACTTGAGGTAGATAGCAAACAGGTGCGAACCTGTATTGAGATAGGAGTAGCCTGCATGGAGGCCGATCGATACAAGAGACCTACAATGCAGGATATCATGTGTAAACTGAAGGAAGTGGAAACTACGGAAGTTGGTGACTCAAGGTCCCAGATAGAAGAGGTACGGGTCATCATTCTTTTTTAATACATTTTTTTAAGAACGTGCTTAGCTCGTGTTTCATTAAGAAGTTTAGGAAACATACACGCCCAACATCACATCATAGCGAGGAGCCATTAGTGATGTGGTAAAACAATAACAGATTATGTGGGCTAAAATTACCATAGATGAATTTGATTACTTCATTGAACCATGTCAATTAACTTACATTGACATCCCGCACAAATCCGAGAAATGGAACTAACGACAACCACCCCATCCCCTAGGAGGGGCATTGAAGGAAGACGGGGCTACCCTCTCGTTTAGAAGGCATAAAATGGAAGGAGCCCAGAAAGGTCTACTTAAACGTTTCGGAAGAAAGTGGCCTAGGATTAGCTCGGAGGCAGGGGATCGGGATTCTAGACAACGGTTGAGACCAATTTTTTTTTCAAATTATATAGTACATCCATATACATTCATCCCTATGATCACAGACAACTTAGAACCTGGGTGGGCCGTTCCTTCAGGAACCCAACCAACTGCAGTTCGAAGTTGAGACCAATTTAACTCACTAAAAGTTTAAATTTAGAAGACTAGGCATCAAACATGAAAATAATACTACGTACAATATTTAATTGCATCCCTCAAAATTTCGAACTCAAAACATCTATCTCTAGCTTTGATATAATATTTAGTTACATACACCGACCAGTTTAACCCAAAAGATTAAACTATTAGGTAAATGTATACAATTCACTTTTATCTTCTGGCCTCAGCCAATTTAAACCTGCGCATGTGAGATAATTCAGTTCATTCCATGGATATTATAGCTACAAAAATATTAACTTCCACTATATAGATACTTGCCGCTCCTGATAGAACTAGGGCTCCCAAGCATAATAAATGGAAATCCTCGCCATCTATTGAACCTGCGTCACGACCATGCATTTCTCCAACGTCACAGATAGTTTTCCCTGAACCCATTAACAACGTCAAAATACCTTGTTGAGTCAGACACATATCCCAAGGGAACACACCTAGAGTCGGGGGGAGTGCTATTTGGTGTCATCTTGAACTACCCTCTCCCGCGTCGCCGTAATTATACTGACGCTAGTCAACTTTAGAACTGGATTTGTAGTTGGATACAAACGATGGTGGAATTGGTGGTCGCGGGCGATCTCAAGCCACAGCTCGCCGCCTAATTCCAACGCCGACCAATACAAGTTCGAGTTTGCTTCTCTCCTCTCTCTTATGCTCTCTCGGTTACAGCTGTTGAAAAGCATACTCCAGACGCAGTCAGGCTGGACTCGTTCTATTCTATGCCTCCAGCCTGGGCCGATGACACATAGGTTGGGCTTCTTGGGCCACTTGGTCTTGCTACTTCCTTCTGGGGCCTTCATTAGCAACGGCTTGTCCCCAAGCCATGAAATCAGGAAACAGATGGAGCACTTCGTCTTCATCTTCCCATGTAGTCAACTCCGGTGGCCAGCCAGACCACTTGATCAACAGCTGATAGTAGGTACGATGGGATTTGGTGCAGATCCGGCGATCCAGTACCAGCTCTGGCATCTGCTGAGATGAAGTGTCCAGAGGCAAAGGTGAAAAGGAGACAGGAGCAGTATCAATTACCTTCTTCAGTAGAGAGACATGGAACACCGGGTGGATGTTGGACTGCGGTGGCAATTTAAGTTTGTAAACGACTGTGCTAACTTTGGCTTCAACTTTATAAGCCCCAAAGTAACGATAGGAAAGCTTATGACAGGTTCTAGAAGTCACCGAGGCTTGAACATAAGATTGGGGCTTCAGTTAGACCATGTCACCGACCTCAAACTGGCGTTCTGTGCGATGTTTGTCAGTTTGATTCTTCTGACGTTGTTGAGCACGCAGTAATTGTTGATGGAGCAAGGCATTGACAGTTTTGCATTGATGAAGCTAGTTATCCGACTCAGGGACTATGCAATCTTGTTCAGGGTCAATATGGAAATATCAAGGAGAGTGACCATATAAGACTTCACAAGGAGTGTGCTTGCAGAGATGAGTGGTAACAGGTGTTCTACTAGCATTCTACGAGATGTAACCACTGGCTTGGGCACGAGTGAATGAAACAACGAAGATAAACATTGATTGATTCTCTCAGTTTGGCCATCACTTTGAGGTGGTACTCTGAACTCATGCTCAATTTAGTGCCAGACAAAGAAAACAGCTCCTTCCATAAGATGCTACTAAATATTTTGTCTCTTTCAGAGACTATGGCCAAAGGAATGCCATGTAACTTATAGACTTGCTCCATATAGGTTTTGGCCACTTGTAAAGCTGAGTAGGGATGCTTCAGTTTGATAAAGTCAGAATACTTTGAAAACTTATCACTACTACCAAAATACAATTGAACTGAGCAAAAGTAGGGAGGCCTTCGATGACTCCATAGTTACCACTTTCCAAGCCTGATCTGGAACAGGTAGAGGCTCCAAGAGACCAGGGTAAGGGAAGCGCTCAGATTTGGCCTGTTGGCACACAGATTAGGCATTGACAAAGGTCTTGATGGTATATTTCATGTGAGTCCAGTAAAATAACTTTCTGATCCTCTGATAGGTTACCGAGAAACCTGAATGTCCACCAATAGGGCTGGAATGGAGTTGCTCAGTGACTTTGTCATGAAATGCAGCAAAATGGCCTAATCAGATAGCCTGCTTGTATTTGATGATGCCTTGATCCAAAGTATAGTGACCATGAGTGTTATTCAGTGTCAAAGCAGACAAGAGTTGCTGAGCTTGAGGACTCTCTGTATAAGTTTGTTGCAAAGTCTCCAACCAAGTAAGCAAAGCAATTGAAAGAGCATTCAGAATGCTAGAAGAATGAGTGGCTCGAGATAAAGCATCAACAGCACAATTAGTATTTCCCTTCTTGTAGCAGATTTTGTACTGATAGCCCATTAATGTAGTCATAGCTTTATGCTGCCAATAGGAGTTCATCTGTTGATCAGTGTATGAATGATAAACTCAGCTGGTTGCAGGTAAGCCTTCCATGTTCCAAAGCTAACAATATGGCCAAATTCTCTATTTCATGAGTGGTAAGTCCTTGGGTTCTGGGGCCTAAAGCCTTGCTAACAAAAGCAATGGGATGACCATCTTGTTGTAACACAACTCCAATTCCATGATCGGATGCATCAGTTTCCACTACAAAAGGCTTGCTGAAGTTAGGAACTGCCAAGACAGGAGCAGTGACCAAGGCCTATTTTAGTAACTGAAATGCAGTCTCTGTAGTGATCAAGACAGGATTCCCCCAAGCGGGCTTCATTGCAGCACGTACCATGTTGACATGGACAGGCATTGGGGACAGCACCTTCCCCACGATCGCCCACTCCATTGCTAGTAGATCTGCATCGCCCTCGTCGTCGCTGAAATCAGGTACAGTCCCTCCTCCTCCGTGAGGTTAAGCCTGGACATGAGATCCAACACATTCAGCCCTAGGGTTTCCCCCTCGCCTCCTTTCTGTCCACCTCCTACAGATGCCATAGTAGCGATCACGCTATGAGGTTAAGCCTTCTAAATTTGAATTAATTTTTGAACATTTTATCGTTAGAGGCAAGCTTTCGTGTTAGATATTTATTCATTTTAGCTTGTCCTAACACCAGGTCTTCTAGGGAAGGTTGATTTGCAAAATTTGAATTGTAAGCAGAGTTACCGTCCTGATATTGTGGGTGCGACTGATTCCACCCTGGATCTCCTTGTGGACAGAACCCGTTGTTGTTGTACCACGTATCTTCAAGGGTTTCGAGGCAGTCGTTCCCCGAGTGTTCGAAGTTTCCGCACACCCCGCATGGTATATGCGGGTAGAGCGATTGGACGGTGCCATGAGTTGCTCCTTTTATGGCAGCCTGATGAGATACAGGCCCGATCTTTCGAGAGGTAACCGGTAAGTTCGACTTGTGGAGATCTCGACGTTGGCGATCCGGCTTCAAATCAGACACGATTTGAACCCCGCAACCGTTACACCACTGCTCCGTTGGTTATCAACCAAGCACAACTTGATTGACCTCACCAAGAAGGCTTTTCCTGCAAGCGAATCGAAGAACACAAGCAAGAAGGTAAAACACGCAATCTAAAATTGCAAATATGAATGATGCAAATATCAATGGAGGGTTCAAGAACTCGGTTCCAAAGGACTAATCGACACAGTGGAGGAGATCAAGAACAGGGGCCCTGGATCACTGTAAAAGGATTTGTCACCACAGTTACAATGAACGATTCAGTTTCTCGATGGAAAACTAAACTCTAAACAAAACCTCAATTGTCTAGCAGCGGCGGCGGCTATTTTTATAGTCTAAGACTCGACCTAGGGTTGAGGACGGCCAGGGGTTGGGTGCCCACAACTTGGGCTTAAGGCCCGACACGATACATGGCCAAGTTGGCCCAAATAGGTGACGCAGCACCTTGCCGCGGTCACACAGAATGATCCACGCACCTTCTGGAGCTGGGACCAGATCCAAAACGACGGCGTCGTCGTCCCCTTTCCAACGCATCCAAGAACGCCCCGTTTCGATGTCGTATGCGAGAGTTATGACCAAAACAGTGACGACGTGTCTGCTGAATCCGAGGGTGACGTGGCAGCTGAGTTGGGGACGAATTGCAACTTGGGGAAGACCATAGCGTCGGTGTGTCCAGCATGGCGATGTCCTCATCATCCTCCCCTTCTTGAATTGGAGTCGTCCTTGACTCCATCTTGGCGATGTCCTCATCATCCCCTCCTTCTAGAATTGGAGTCGCCCTCGACTTCATCCCATCATCAGCGAACTCCTGCAAAAGGTTAGTGACAGCAGGCAATGCACCAGACATAATAGGTTGACAAAACATAGTATAACATGGTGCATCAGGATTATCATATAACTCAGCAGTAGCAGAAGTTGTAGAAAGAAAAGTACCTCCTTTTAACTTAATCCCATTATTTTTAACAATGTCAGTTGGAGGTTTATTTTTAATCTCTTTAGCATGTTTAATAATTTCCATAGGAGACAAAGGCAGCAATGTAATTTTCTTGTCCTTATGTACGATAGTGTATGTATTAGTTCTATCATGGTGTAAAGCATCATTATCAAATTCCCATGGACGACCTAACAAAATAGAACAAGCTTGCATAGGGACAACATCAAAATCAGCAGTATCATGATAAGAACCTATGAAAAAGCTAATGCGTGCTGATTTAGTTACCTTAGTCTTACCACTATTATTGAACCATTGAAGTTTATATGGATGCGAATGTTGTCGTGTGGTCAAGCCAAGCTTCTCAACCAAATCTGAACTCACCAAGTTATTGCAACTTCCGCTATCAATGATAGTGAGAACACGACAACCCTGCACAATGAAATACATGTGGAACAAATTGTGGCGTTGGATCGTCTTCTCTTCTTCATGTCCCACACGTGTACTCAACACACGCTGCACAAGAAGGCTAGGGTAGTCCGCAGCAGCAGCCACAGAGTCAATGATGATGGCCTCCTTGTCTTGATCGCCCTCGGTGGAATCTGCATCAATGTTAGCAGCAAGGGCTAAATCATCTTCAATATCACTAGTACTTACATATCCATCCTCGGTAGCAATGAAAGCACGACGACTGGGGCAATCCTTCATGACATGTCCCATGCCTTTGCATCGGTGGCAAATGATTTTAGCGCTGGACGAGGAGGAGCTAGTAGAAGCACTTGGAGTGGCACCTTTCTTCTGCACATTAGACAATTGACTTACCCCGAAAGACAATTGGGGTGTAGATGGCTGTGATGCAACAGGAATCTTGGGTGTATCCGACGTTGAACGCTGCTGAAAATTCCTTCCATTGTTAGACCTGAAAGGCTGGTGTTGTTTGCATCCCTGTACTTCACGTTCTGCCTTAATAGCAAGATGATACAATTGGGAAAAATTGCACCATTCTTTGTAATCAAGTATGTTCTGTATATCATGATTTAGACCACCAAAAAATCTAGCACTAGCATCATTATCATCTTCATTTATACCACAACGGGCTAAACCAATAAGCAATTCTTGATAGTAAGCTTCTACTCCTTTATCACCTTGTTTTAAAGTTTGCAGTTTCAAACATAAATCACGTTGGTAATAAGGAGGAACAAAACGAGATTTCATACGTTGCTTTAAAGCATTCCAAGTTTGAGGAACAGCAGCAGCATTATTAGCATTGCAAAGATCACTCCACCAAAACAAAGCAAAATTAGTAAACTCACTAGTAGCAAGTCTAACTCTATGCTCAGCAGGAACATTATGAGAATCAAATTTTTGTTGAACAGCAAGCTCCCAATCTAAATAAGCCTCTGGATCAACATTACCAGCAAAAGGAGGAAGGCTAAATTTAATTTTAGCAAAAGGATCATTATTACCATGATTATTACCTCCCATACCGCGACGGTTGAAGTTGAGGCGGCGACGGGCATAACCGTCAGCATTCACATCCGCATCATCATCACCAAAATCATCCGCATCGTCATCAATAGCACGATGAGGTGGAGGACGTTGCTCGAGTTATTCAATGCGGGTGACCAGATTGTTCACATTGCGCGTCAGCTCGGTCATAAGATTGCGTTGTTCAGTCATGAACGTTGTAAGCTCGCCCTTGGACACGCAATCATTGAAGTCCGTCGGAGATCCTGCCATGGTTAGAAGATAGAAAAAGATAACACCAAAGTATTATCCCTATCGACTAAAAGGAACCAAGTGGTGGTGGTGGTGGTGAAAGTAGAATGCAAAATCACAAGCGGCTTACCACCGTCTTGCCTGTATTCTTACCAACGCCAAACAAGAGCAAAACCAACGTGGCGAAGCAATCTGTTGTTGAGCGTGGGTAACAGTTGCAAGATGAACCTGTGCTGACAGAAGAATATGTGGAGTTATGGGTAGGCACACAATATGACAGCAAGGATTAGCAATTAACGAATACAGATTAGCGATTGTTCAATCCGGATCCAAAGTACAAATCACAGCTGCTGACTAAGACGTGTCGAGACGTAGCGCAACAAGGTGAAAACAAAGGATGATGGAAAGAATGCACAGAACAAGCAAATAACCGGATTTTTCCTTTTTCCTGAATTTTTCCCTGATTTTCCCAAAAGGCACCAGTAGGAATCAAACTTTTTTTTATTTTTTCACTATTTTTTTTATATTTTTCTCTGAACAAGGATCACAAAAGATGCAACCACAAAAATTGGCACCTACAACTGAGGCGGGATGTGGTCTATAGAAAAATAGCACGTTCTCTGAAAAGCGTGCAGGAACTTTGACAATTTTTTTCTTTATTTTCCTGATTTTTTTGGCAATTTTGACGAAACCAAACAAGGCAAAGCCGAGTTTGGGTCGGCTCCAAATGGAGTCAAGAAGCTGCTGTAAAAATTTTAGATTTTTCTGATAAACGAGCGAAAAGTTATGCCTGTTTTACCGAAGGTATCTCAAGTTATGTTTTCCGGAAGGCACAACACGGCAGCGGCAGTTAGGGCAAAGCGTCCCTAAACTCCAACACCGATCACAAGATCGTCCCTGTGACTCCAACAGTGACAGTAGGTATTCGCCTGATGATGTAAGGAGGGTTGTGATGCAGGCAAAATAAGAGCGGCTTGCAACCTATCTAGGGTTTGCGCGGCGGCGAGAAGTTACACAAGGCGGCTAGCGGGGGCAAGTCGAGTAATGTGGTGGCTTCGACTTGTTGTTTGGAACGGTGGATGGGATAGCGGCAGAAAACAAAAATCACAGCAACGGGCGATTGAACTACGATCACGAACACAATCCTAAACCAGCAACAAGACTCGACCACGGACACAAACTCAACAACACGAATCTGAAACGAAATTGCAAAGGCACAAAAGGTGATAGGACAGCGGAAATTAAAATATTTTTTTTGGGCTTTTTGTGAACTCTAGGTAATGAACAAATATGAATCTAAGGCAAACGAGAATATACCTCGCGGTAAACCTAAAATCTCTGATACCAATTGATGAGATACAGGCCCGATCTTCCGAGAGGTAACCGGTAAGTTCGACTTGTGGAGATCTCGACGTTGGCGATCCGGCTTCAAATCAGACACGATTCGAACCCCGCAACCGTTACACCACTGCTCCGTTGGTTATCAACCAAGCACAACTTGATTGACCTCGCCAAGAAGGCTTTTCCTACAAGCGAATCGAAGAACACAAGCAAGAAGGTAAAACACGCAATCTGAAATTGCAAATATGAATGATGCAAATATCAATGGAGGGTTCAAGAACTCGGTTCCAAAGGACTAATCGACACAGTGGAGGAGATCAAGAACAGGGGCCCTGGATCACTGTAAAAGGATTTGTCACCACAGTTACAATGAACGATTCAGTTTCTCGATGGAAAACTAAACTCTAAACAAAACCCCAATTGTCTAGCAGCAGCGGCGGCTATTTTTATAGTCTAAGACTCGACCTAGGGTTGAGGACGGCCAGAGGTTGGGTGCCCACAACTTGGGCTTAAGGCCCGACACGATACATGGCCAAGTTGGCCCAAATAGGTGACGCAGCACCTTGCCGTGGTCACACAGAATGATCCACAGACCTTCTGGAGCTGGGACCAGATCCAAAACGACGGCGTCGTCGTCCCCTTTCCAACGCATCCAAGAACGCCCCGTTTCGATGTCGTATGCGAGAGTTATGACCAAAACAGTGACGATGTGTCTGCTGAATCCGAGGGTGATGTGGCAGCTGAGTTGGGGACGAATTGCAACTTGGGGAAGACCATAGCGTCGGTGTGTCCAGCGTGGCGATGTCCTCATCACAGCGTCCAAGTGTTTTATCAGGAGATCCAATTTCGCGGCAAGCATGTCTGTTCCCTCCACGGTATGCATGCCGTCTTGTTGGGTTTGGAGTCTGTCTTCACTCCACCCCTGGTGGAGACCATCTTCTTAATGAGCCGTAGCTCTACTGACTGTGAGTGAGAAGAAGGCTCCTCCGGCAATAGCATCTATGTGGGCTCTGGATGTAGAAGTTAGCCCGTTGTAGAAGTTTTGAAGAATCAACCAGTCTTCCGTTCCGTGGTGTGGGCAGGCAAGGATGTATTCTTGCAGCCTCTCCCACGCCTCTGGGATGGATTCTGATGCTGTCTGCTCGAAGTTGGAAATTCTTCCACGAAGAGCATTGGTTTTGCCCATCGGGAAGAACTTCGCAAGGAACGCCGTGGAGCATTTGTCCCACGTGTTGACATCTTCCCTGTCCTTGTAGAACCACTATTTCGCCCTCCCCAGGAGGGAGAACGAGAACAAGCAGAGTCTGATTATCTCTGGTGCGACATCCTTCATGACGACGGTGTCGCACAGCTCCAGAAAGTGTTGGAGATGTGCGTTGGCGTCCTCGCTAGACAGTCCATAGAACGGACTGGCCTGCACCATCTTGATTAGGCCGGTCTTCAGCTCAAAGTTTGTGTCGCCCATGTTAACAGCGGGCCCAACAGGCACGTTGGCAACAGTGGGGACGGAGTACTCGCGTGTGGCGGAACCGTCTGAATCGGCACATTATCGATAATACTCGTCTTCCATTGACACTAAGTATTCCGATAATGAACCAAGTCAAACACCTCCGTCGAGCACACCCGAAGGAGAACTCGAATAATCCACGTTTTCATCCAGGATACAATAATGAATACAAGCTTACAATACTTAGTCCATTTCATACAATAGCAGTCTTGGAAATTTATTCATTACAATACCAGAGTTCAGAGTGCAATAATTAAACAGCGGAAACTAATTAAACATCTAGCGGAAAGCGATACAAGGATCCGTCTGTGCCCACCAGAAGAATCCTCCACACAGCAGCCAACTTCTTAAATTGCACCTGCAACAGGGGTAAAATAAACCCTAAGTACAAAATGTACTTGCAAGACTTACCCGACTAGTGGAAATATATATATTTCCCGACTCTCAAGGATATGAAAGGCTTTTTGGTTTGCTGTTTCATTTTGCCTGCAAAGCTTACTAAAGTGTATCCTTCCTGGTAAATATTTAGCAGTCATTTTTTTACATTAGCTAAACATTCTAGGTAAGCACCTGTTCTACTTTCAAGCAAGTGATAAGCAATCAGACTCATTTCTCTTTCTTTCCTTTCTTCCACCAACTTTCTTATTCCAGTTGTTACTACGATGCCATGCCATAGTCAAGCCGTACCGTCTAAGCGACGGTGATTCGCGAATCAATGTGCCCAGCTGGGTACCCTGAAAAACACACGCCTTGCTCGTACCCTAGGCACGAGCGAGAAGTGTGGGGGCTTGGAGTCCAAGTTTGGACGGGGACCTGGAACCTGTGACAGGAGTGGAACGGGTTGGTCTCGCTCGTGCCTAGGGTACGAGCGAGGCGTGTGTTTTTCGGGGTACCCAGCTGGGCACATTGATTCGCGAATCGCCGTCGCTTAGACGGTACGGCTTGACTATGGCATGGCATCGTAGTAACAACTGGAATAAGAAAGTTGGTGGAAGAAAGGAAAGAAAGAGAAATGAGTCTGATTGCTCATCACTTGCTTGAAAGTAGAACAGGTGCTTACCTAGAATGTTTAGCTAATGTAAAAAAATGACTGCTAAATATTTACCAGGAAGGATACACTTTAGTAAGCTTTGCAGGCAAAATGAAACAGCAAACCAAAAAGCCTTTCATATCCTTGAGAGTCGGGAAATATATATATATCCACTAGTCGGGTAAGTCTTGCAAGTATATTTTGTACTTAGGGTTTATTTTACCCCTGTTGCAGGTGCAATTTAAGAAGTTGGCTGCTGTGTGGAGGATTCTTCTGGTGGGCACAGACAGATCCTTGTATCGCTTTCCGCTAGATGTTTAATTAGTTTCCGCTGTTTAATTATTGCACTCTGAACTCTGGTATTGTAATGAATAAATTTCCAAGACTGCTATTGTATGAAATGGACTAAGTATTGTAAGCTTGTATTCATTATTGTATCCTAGATGAAAACGTGGATTATTCGAGTTCTCCTTCGGGTGTGCTCGACGGAGGTGTTTGACTTGGTTCATTATCAGAATACTTAGTGTCAATGGAAGATGAGTATTATCGATAATGTGCCGATTCAGACGGTTCCGCCACAGTTGGTACCAGAGCCAATAATGAATTTACAAGCTTAATCACCCTTTTTAAATTTAAAAATTTGACCAACAAAAGATTTGTGAAAAATAGGATTCGGTAAATTCGCATAAATAAGTATACAGCCTAGTAATATGGTTTATCTAGGATAGTGGCACTGATTTTATCTAATGAAAAGTTCTGCAGGTACACTAACTTACGCATCGTATAAATCGACTAGTATACGGTGAGTGAGTACACCATGTGCCAAAATATTCGCGAATGCCGCTATATTCGGCTTGAACGATGAATAGGCCGATACATGCATCATGAGCATAAAAAAATTAATTATATACCCCGTCACGTATAAGTTTGTTTAATAAATGATAGGGAAATAATAAAAATAAGTGCTCCAATTAACCATGGAAGTCTGATTATTTTATCCCTTATCAAGTGTATCTTTTCTTTGAGTTTGTCCTTGAATCTGGAAGTTTGTCCCTAATGGTGGATCCTTATATGATCACAGATGAGTCAGGGGTCTCATCATGGTAGTGCTAGTGGTGGGGCTGTCCTTGGCCATGGTGGAAGTGATCAAGGCAATGATGGTGAGCATCAGGGGGATAGCAATGGGGTCCTAGTGTTGGATGTTGCACTACCTCGGGCACTAGTACCTCCTATGAATCCTGAAGAGATGCTGGCTGAGATGTTGACTGCCCGTCGTGAGTCCAACTGTGTCATGGAAATGATGGCACAGTTAGTTGGTAACCTTGTTCGTGGGGGCCACGGTGATGGTGGTAGGAATGGGGATGGTGCTCGTGGGCATGACAGGCCCAGCACCTATCAGGACTTTTTGAAGACGCAGCCACCTACCTTCACACCGTCTGCTGAGCCTCTGGATGCAGATCATTGGCTTCGCACCATAGAGCAGAAGTTGATGTTGCTACACAATGTGGCCGATGACCAGAAGGTGCACTTTGTTGCACAGCAGCTTCTAGGATCTGCTACTGCGTGGTGGGACACCTTCTAAGCCATGCAGCTTGCAGGTCACCGAGTGACTTGGCAGGAGTTTGTCACTACTTTTCGTGAGCACTTTATTCCTGCTGGTTTGATGAGCAGGAAGTTGACTGAGTTTAAGGAGTTAAGGCAGGGTAATATGACCGTGGTGGAGTATGCAACCAAGTTCAACCATCTGGCTCAGTATGCGGGTTATCTTGTGGACACCGATCAGAAGAAGATGGATTGTTTTAGGGATGGTCACTCTTGTATCTTAAAGGAGAAGTTGTTCACTGGGGGCTATCAGACCTTTGGTGCATTGATGAGTGCTACCATTTCCATGGAGGGACTTCAGAATGACACCCAGTCTGAGTGGAAACGCAAGCGGGTGATTACTGGATCCTCTAGTCACCCACATGCGCAGAAGGTACAAGTTGTTAGGAGGGTACCTTATTATTCTCAGGGTGGACAGCAGCCACGTCACTTTCAGCAAGCCACTTCAGTTCAGCACACTCAGTACCGTGCACCTACTCAGCAGGTGCAGCAGCCTCAGGGACAGCAGTTCCAGCCTCATCAGGGACAGGGAAATAGGCCACCAGTTGTGTGTTTCAAGTGTGGCAAGGAAGGCCACTATGCTCGGGAGTGTCCTGAAAATCATCCTATTCAGTCTGCTCAGTCTGCAGCCAACTCTCGCTTGGTCAAGAGGACTATTATCAGGAAGAAGGTGCCTGTGAGCCGCTCAGGACATGTTAATTTCACTGCGGCTGAGGAGTTTCCACAGGGAGAGCCTGTGATGGCTGGTATGTTCTCCATCAACTCCCACCCAGCATATGTGTTATTTGATTCTGGTGCATCACATTCATTCATGAGTATGGGTTTCGTAGAAAGGCACAATATACCTACTGCAATGATTTCTGTTGCATATAAGGTTAGCACCCCTGGTGCACAGTTATGTATTCAGACCCAGACTGAGACACTTAGCGTGGTATTGGCCACTCATTCTTATCGTGTCCAGTTCATGGTATTGCCTGGGCAAAGTACAGATGCTATCTTGGGAATGAATTGGTTGGGGAGGAATGGTGTAGTTTTGGACCTTAACCATAGAGTGGTGGAGTTGAAGCTTCCTTCATCTGAGGATAGAATGTCCCTTATTATGCCACCAATCTCTTCTCTAGCAGCCGTCTCTAATACTGAAGCTTCTCCTGCTCTTGCCTCTATTCCTGTGGTCTGTGAATTTCTGGATGTTTTTCCTGAAGATTTACCTGGGTTACCTCCTGATAGAGATGTGGAGTTTACCATTGAGCTAGAGCCCGGTACTACTCCTATTTCTAGACGTCCTTATCGTATGGCTCCTCCAGAGTTAGCTGAAATGAAGAAGCAATTAGAAGAGCTGAGGGAGAAGGGATTTATTCGTCCTAGCACTTCACCATGGGGTTGTCCAGCTATTTTTGTGAAGAAGAAGGATGGCACTCTTCGGATGTGTATTGATTATCGCCCCCTTAATGCAGTAACTATTAAAAATAAATATCCCTTGCCTCGGATTGATACCTTGTTTGATCAGTTAGCTGGTGCAAAGGTATTTTTAAAAATTGACCTCCGTTCTGGGTATCACCAAATAAAAATTTGGCCCCAAGATGTACCAAAGACAGCCTTTTCCACTAGGTACGGCCTTTATGAGTACCTAGTAATGTCCTTTGGTCTTACCAATGCTCCTGCATTTTTCATGTACCTCATGAACTCAGTCTTCATGCCGGAGTTGGATAAGTTTGTGGTGGTGTTTATTGATGATATTTTAATATATTCAAAGAATGAAGATGAGCATGCCCGGCATCTTCGCATAGTCCTAACCAGACTACGCGAGCATCAGTTATATGCCAAGTTTAGCAAGTGTGAATTTTGGCTAGACCGGGTACAATTTTTGGGACATGTCTTGACCCCTGAAGGCATATCAGTGGACCCTAGCAAGGTGCAAGAGGTTTTAAATTGGAAATCACCAAGGTCCATGCATCAGATACGTCAGTTCCTTGGCCTTGCCGGTTATTATCGGCGTTTCATTCCTGACTTTTCCAAGATAGCTAAACCCATGACCAAGTTGCTTCAGAAGGATGTCAAGTTTGTTTGGGGCCCGGCTTGTGAGGAGGCATTTCAAGCTCTGAAGAAGTATTTGACCACTGCTCCTATTCTTGCTCAGCCTGATATTGGAAAACCATTTGATGTATATTGTGATGCCTCTCGGTCTGGACTTGGGTGTGTGCTTATGCAAGAAGGACGAGCAGTAGCTTATGCTTCCCGTCAGTTGAAAAAGCATGAAGTAAACTATCCCACCCATGATTTAGAGCTTGGTGCGGTTGTGCATGCTCTAAAAATATGGAGGCACTTTTTGTTGGGAAACAAGGTAAATATTTATACGGACCACAAGAGCCTCAAATATATTTTTACTCAACCCGAGTTAAATATGAGGCAACGAAGGTGGCTTGAGTTAATTAAGGATTATGATTTAGAGGTGCACTATCATCCCGGCAAAGCTAATGTGGTAGCTGATGCATTAAGTCGGAAGTCGCACCAGGAGGATGATGAGTCTTTGTCTTTTGCTCATCATGAGGTGTTGGCACATATTGCCTTGGTTTCTGACTTGCTGGATCAAATTGTCTTGGAGCAGAGGAAGGACACTGAGGTGATTCCTCACATCAGGATATTGATGGCTAAAGGACGAGGTCCCCATTTTAATATTGATGAGCAAGGTGTGCTCAGGTACAAGAAGAGATTGGTAGTGCCAGGAAGTGTTGAGCTTAGGACAAAAATCTTGGAAGAGGCCCATAACTCCAAGTTGTCCATTCACCCAGGGAGTAATAAAATATATCATGATTTGAGGCACGTGTATTGGTGGCCCAATCTAAAGCAAGATGTGGCCAAGTACATCTCTGAGTGTGACATTTGTGGAAGAGTTAAAGCTGATCACCTGCGTACACCGGGTTTGCTACAGCCCTTGCCTATCCCTGCTTGGAAATGGGAGGATATTTCCATGGATTTTATTGTGGATCTGCCCCGCACAGTAAGAGGACATGATTCTATTTGGGTCATTGTGGATCGTCTTACTAAGTCAGCTCACTTTCTTCCGGTGGGTAATAGGTTCACAGCCATGCAATATGCCAAGTTATATTTTGACCGAGTTGTTACTCTACATGGAGTTCCTCTCACTATAGTTTCTGATCAGGGATCAGTATTTGTGTCACGTTTCTGAGAGCAGTTGCAGAAGTGTCTTGGTACTCACCTTCTTAGAAGTTCTGCTTATCATCCCCAGACTGATGGTCAAACAGAGAGAATCAACCAAGTACTAGAAGACATGTTGAGGGCCTGTGTCATTTCTTTTCCTGAAAAGTGGGATGAGTGTTTGAGGTTTGCTGAGTTCTCTTATAACAACAGTTATCAAGAGAGCATTCGCATGGCACCTTTTGAGGCTCTGTATGGCAAGAAATGTAGGACACCACTCAACTGGGTGGAGGTGGGAGACCGTGGTCATTATGGGCCCGATCTCATTAAGGAGGCAAGAGATCAAGTGAGAGTCATCCAAGGTCACTTGAAGTCAGCTCAGAGTCGTCAGAAAAATTATGCAGACAAAAGAAGAAGGCCCTTGCAGTTCGAGGTTGGTGATTATGTGTACCTCAAGGTATCTCCCATGAGAGGTGTGCATAGGTTTGGTGTCAGAGGAAAATTGGCTCCTCGCTATGTGGGTCCTTATAAAATTTTGGAGAAAAGGGGTTCTGTTGCTTATCGTATTCAACTCCCAGATATCTTGTCAGCGGTCCATGATGTTTTCCATGTCTCCCAATTGAAAAGATGTTTGCGGGTTCCCGAAGAAATTGCGGAAATTGAAGGCCTTTCTCTTCAACCCGATCTTTCTTATATTGAGCACCCTATCAAGGTTTTGGATGAAAAAGAAAGAATCACAAGAAACAAGGTGGTGAAATTTTACAAGGTTCAATGGAAAAATCATTCGGAGGATGAGGCCACTTGGGAGTTGGAAAGCTATATTTTGGAGCATTATCCTCATCTCATTCCTAGTTCGTCAAGGTAATCATCTTAAGTAATTAACTTGCTTATCTTTTCCCACACTAGGCACACACAAGAAATCTCGGGTCGAGATTTTCTTTAGGGGGTAGAGCTGTAACACCCTTGGTGTTACTGCGTTAATAACTCGCTAATCATGCCATGAGCATCATGTCTTTTTATTATTATATGTGATCATGTGTGCTAATACAAATTGTGTGACCCAAAATGATCAACGAAAGTGCTAAATAAAAATAAATTTATTAATTGAGTTTTTATCATGATTCTGTGATAATGTATGTATGTACTTTATTGATGAAGAAATTTTTTTCAAAAGGCAAACTGACACCCTCCCAGTGTACACACCTGGAACGTGCGAGCTGTGACGAGCACCGTGCTTTCTCGTCATGTCTGTGCCTTACCAGACCACACACTTATACACACCATGACACACACATACTGAGTTGCATGCTGATCTTGCATGAGCCGTAAGCCACTTGCTTGCCTGAGTGCCCACGTGCATGCCTGCCTCTATTGTCACATCGCACTAATGCTATATCGTGGTCCTCCACCCATGCACTTACACACGCGTGTGCTCCAACTGCCGATGTCTCGCCATTATAGCACTATGGCTGCTCGAGCCATGTCAAGCTCGGCTGCACACGTCCCACACACGTTACTTCGCAGCACGCTCAGCTCGCCCACGCTCAGCTCGTCCACTCGCTCGCTAGCTCTAGCTTCGTCTTGCTTCACGTATACCGTATACGGCCGTGGGTTCGAGCCGGACCCGACTATCGTCGCAGGACGTGGTGAGTATCTCATGAGCTTCTCCGTGCTCTTCTCCCTCTCCTAGTGACTTTCTTCTAGCTCCTCTCCTTGCAAGTCGAGCTGACCTCGAGCTCATAGCAGCTCATCCATGGCGTACACGCATGGAGCAAGAAGAGCACCCGTAACTCCTTGCTATCTTTGTTGTATCCCTTCCCATGCATGTATGTGTGACATGTGGGACCTGAGTAATAACTCACGCAAGAGCCATGCACAACCAGCCATCCATCACGAGTGCACACATTCTCTAATTACGCTTATTCTTTTCCACGTGATTAAAGTTCGGCAAACTCGCAGCGCCAAATACTATCTCCGATTACAGTGATTCTTGTTTCTAAATTCATCTAAAATCAAACTCTATCTTCCATATAAATTTCATAATTTTTAGAGTTTATTTGAATTTAGGTGATTTAGTTAATTATGCTATTTAGCTTCGTGTCGTTTCATAGACGGATCAAATTGGTTTAGTTTGTAAAATCTTTATAAATCCGAAATAGGTCCTAAAATCATGATTTATCTGTTAGTGACCTTAGTTATATATTTCTGTAATTTTTGTAGCTTCACATGATACTGTCTAGTAGGATAATTAATTGTTCACCAAAACTTAAATAAAATTAAGTGGCAAGTGTATTAGAGTAATTAAGGTAGGTATTGAAGGACTTTTAGAAATGGTAATTAGTTTAGTACCTTAGCCATTAGAGCTAGCTGATATCTTGTCATGTGAGTTTCTACTTTTAAGAGTTGTTGTTGTCTAATTATTAATTTATTGCACCATCATTGCATGCATGTAGTGAACGAGTTGGAGGCGGACGTGGTGACCATCGACGACCAGGAGTACGAGGAGGTCGTGGAGGTGATCGAGGAGGTCCTTGCAGCGGAGGAGGTTCTGGAGCCGCCGATTGACTTTGTTGATTCCGTGCCTGCCCAAGGCAAGCCCTGGTGCATAACCCCTATTTTACTAATCACTTGGTATATATATGTTTGCATTACGTTTCAGGAGTTGATATGAAAACTACTTGCACATATATACCCACCTATGAGTCCTACTAGTACAGGTCGTGTAGATGCGATGCTTAGGATGACGGTAGCGGGTAACCTGTCGTTACTCACAATAGGTGATTATTATTGTATCACATGATAAGAAGGTGAAAGAAAATTGGAGACCGGACAGGGATATGGTTTGGGTACTGGTGGGTGTGACAAGTTATGTCCCGCGGCCACGGGCTTAGCTTGGTTGCATCATTTCCCTGTCCGTGTCGATTAAGAACCGTTCGTTGTTATGGACAATAGTCTTGTCACAGATCTTATTATCCCGAGCATATACTAGCGGATGGGCGCTAGGAAGACTTGTTACTCTCTTGTCATGGGCTCCGGCTCTTTCCGGACCGACTGATTGGAGGCGGGGATAGGTGGAGGTCTAAGCACCACTTTGAGGCCGGGCCTCAAGTGTGGGGGCTTGGAGTCCAAGTTTGGACGGGGACCTGGAACCTGTGACAGGAGTGGAACGGGTTGGTCTCGCTCGTGCCTAGGGTACGAGCGAGGCGTGTGTTTTTCGGGGTACCCAGCTGGGCACATTGATTCGCGAATCGCCGTCGCTTAGACGGTACGGCTTGACTATGGCATGGCATCATAGTAACAACTGGAATAAGAAAGTTGGTGGAAGAAAGGAAAGAAAGAGAAATGAGTCTGATTGCTTATCACTTGCTTGAAAGTAGAACAGGTGCTTACCTAGAATGTTTAGCTAATGTAAAAAAATGACTGCTAAATATTTACCAGGAAGGATACACTTTAGTAAGCTTTGCAGGCAAAATGAAACAGCAAACCAAAAAGCCTTTCATATCCTTGAGAGTCGGGAAATATATATATTTCCACTAGTCGGGTAAGTCTTGCAAGTACATTTTGTACTTAGGGTTTATTTTACCCCTGTTGCAGGTGCAATTTAAGAAGTTGGCTGCTGTGTGGAGGATTCTTCTGGTGGGCATAGACGGATCCTTGTATCGCTTTTCGCTAGATGTTTAATTAGTTTCCGCTGTTTAATTATTGCACTCTGAACTCTGGTATTGTAATGAATAAATTTCCAAGACTGCTATTGTATGAAATGGACTAAGTATTGTAAGCTTGTATTCATTATTGTATCCTGGATGAAAACGTGGATTATTCGAGTTCTCCTTCGGGTGTGCTCGACGGAGGTGTTTGACTTGGTTCATTATCGGAATACTTAGTGTCAATGGAAGACGAGTATTATCGATAATGTGCCGATTCAGACGGTTCCGCCACATCGCGCAGCGTCTTGTCGGCCATGGTGTTTAGTACGGATGGTGCTTGAATGACGGGTTTGGTTGCCGACGGAGTAGCGGGCCTTCTTTGGGAGTGACTCCAAATTCTTGGTAAAGTTTGTCGGCAAGTCGAGACCAGTCTAACACTATCCTATTTTCATCCACAATAGGAGAAAACAAGCAAAGTTATCATGTTAAGAGCAATGGCTACTACACATGCATGCTACCATGAACATATCCTGCTAGAATTTTTTTCTTTTTCAACCAATGCCTTTTCCAGCAACGGCACCAGAAATGCTTGTTGACATTTCTTAACGTCACTACCAAGTATAGAGATAGAATCCATTCCTGGCAATGGCACTAGAAATGCTTTGTCGGCATTTCTTAGCATCACTACTAAGAATTGTGGTTCTTAGTAACAGCACCAAGAAACACCAACCCGATGGTTCTTAGCGACTACAAAAAGAATCCGCAAGTCCACAGAATTATCGTTGCAGTATTTCACCCGGTGGTATTCGGGTATCGTTCATTTATATTTTTCTAAAGGAAGGCATGATATGAGAAACTCTAGCATGGATATGGACAAGATAACATGACTGCATGATAGACCAATACTCATAGCAGGGGTAAACGGTAGTGGATTTGGATAGTGGACACACACAATGAGCATATCTTACGGGTAGAAGAGGAAGGAAGCAAGAATAAAGAATAAATGAATAATCTAACAGGAGCAGATACATCCTAATACAGCTATGCAAAGAATAGCTAATAATCATACATGTACATGAACAAGAGATAGAGCTAGGCATGATATGGATCGGGAGGCCACTAAGTACTGGTCTGCCAGCAACCTCATGTGACAATTTATGTACTCCTACACCATACCCGAACGTGGGAGATTACAAGGGACGGACAGGGCTATCACCACCTGCCACCTACCCCTCAACCGGGGGCATGAAATGCATTCACCTGGTCCTTTGTATCTGAGCACCATGACCGCATACAGAGAATCTACCCAAGTCCCCCGCGGTCTTCGACCCTACGGATCGACAGGTAAGAGACTTGGGCACACCCGAAAGCACGATGAACCACCATATCAATATAGCTCTATTCTTACTCATTTACATGATATGAATGATTAAGCATAAAGTTCTACATGACTTGATCATAACATAAAAACTATAGACTAGTTTATATGCTAAGATCATATCATAGGAACTATACTCTAATTTCATAGCATAGCAATGTTGATAAAGTAAAGGCAAGACTTTGGAGAAAAGATCTTTCTTATTCATACCCGAATTCCTCTCCAAGGAGTCAAGCCCTCCAAGGTAGCTTTCTCTAGCTCCAAGTACTACTAAGGATGAAAGTAAAAGTACAAAATGTGGAGGAGAGCTGCTCAAGTGTGGTGTGTGTTGAAAAGAGAGCTCTACCCCTCTATTTATACATGCTCATGGCCGGTTTGGGGTGAGATAAACATGAAAACCATCATAAACCGACCATGCATGAGGCCATGCAACCGCCAGAGGAGAATGGGGCCGAGCTACAGCCAGAGGGGTGCGGCCTGGTGCGCCCGCACCCTGGTGGCCCTGCCTCGCGACCGTCTTTCTCTGGTCGGTTGCTGGATGGGCCTGGGCCACTCCCCTATCGGTGGTTGGCCCAGATCTTCAAGGTACGTGGGCCTTTTCTTATTTCCTTCACGCAGATCAGCGTTTACGTCTTCCTGGTTTGCGCCTTTTTGTTATATTTCCCTTGTATTCGTGTATATATCCTGCAAAATGGTGATATTGAAAATACAAGTGGAATTCGTTAATAGTAAAAGCATATGTGTGTAAAATATGTTAGTTTGCTCCCTTTTGGACTTAAATTGGCAGTTAGAATGTGTCGATAAGAACCGCCAACAAAGGCAACAGTGCCCGTGAAGTGAATAGTGGCGAGCTTAACCCAATTCTCAGGTGGTATATTGTAGAGATTAAAGTAAGTATCACATCGCTTGATCCAAAGTTTTGGATTTGTGCCATCAAACTTAGGGAAATCAAGTTGGGGCAAGGTGTGACTGAAATTGGGATGACTACAGCAGGAATTGAATTAATGAGAGGCAAATCCATGAGGTGAGATGGGGGGTGTATGGAGCTCAGCTTTTATCGGAGGTGGTTCGAGGGCGACGTCGACCCTCGAACCAACCCTCCGGTGACTGTGCAATGCCGTGGCCACATGGCCCAAACACCGCATGCGACGAGGACACACCTAGGTGAGCGGGTGCTAGCGTTCTGAGAGGTACGGATCTGTCATTGGGGAAGACGGGAGGTGCGGTTGAGGAAGACTTGAGCTCTTCGAATTGCTGCTGCAGGGAGTCGACACAATCGTTGAGGTCGGCGACCTTGTTGTCGACCTGTGGCCACTAGCGCTCGAAGTCGTCATTCGCCGCCTTGAGATCCTCAACGGAGGCGTGAACTTCGTTGAGGCAGTGATTGCCTTCGGAGATGCCCTTGGGCTGCTCGTCCATCTTGGTGAGGATGAGAGCGAATTGCTCCTCAACCTTCATGGTAACTTGGAGTCATGTGCAGTGTTCATGCACCAGGATCCAGACGAGACGTCTGATACCAGATGTAACGATATTGACGCTACGAGGTCAACTTTAGAACTAGAATTGTAGTTGGATACAAACGACGGTGGAATTGGTGGTCGCCAGCGATCTCGAGTTGTTGCTCGCCGCCTAATTCCGCCGCCGACCAAGACAAATTCGAGTTTGCTTCTCTCCCCTCTCTTATACTCTCTCGGTTACAGTTGTTGAATAGCATACTCCAGACGCGTAGGTTGGGCTTCCTGGGCCGCTTGGTCTTGCCGCTTCCTTCAGGGCCTTGACTCGGCCTGTGACAGTCCCTTCCACCGTCAACTTCATACGAAGCTGTACCTGCTAGAAAAATTTACTGTTATTGTATCATATTAGTTGTACTACATCAACTACTTTCCCCTGCCCTCACTAAAAGTTCATTATGCTCTTGGTAGATTCACAAAGGAGACATCCCGAAGACGCAGGATCCAGGTTAGCGCTACTCTACTGGTTTTGTGGTTTAAAACATAAGGCTAGCACGAACTAAAGGATTGAATCTTTTTCTACAATCTAGTGATGTACAAACACCAATTAGCTCTACTTGAACGATCGACGGTATCTTATACCATTTTGTATACAGAATGTGCGATGGTCTTCTCTAGCTCTTTTGTTTGTTTTTTTTCAAAAGAATTTAAGGGCCCTCATGAAATGGTAGCCATGCCCTTTAAAATAAGTAAATGGTTAAAAGATTGACTACTGCACCCGTCTTAGTTTTGCCAGATCTGAATAAACCCTTCTCTATCTATTGTGATGCATCCTGATTGGGTTTGGGATGTGTTCTTATGCAAGAAGGTAGAGTTGTGGCATATGCATCGGACAGCTGAGGAAGCATGAGTTGAATTACCCTACTCATGATTTGGAATTAGCTGCAGTGGTTCATGCATTAAAGATATGGAGACATTATTTGATTGGACACAAGAGTGATATATACACTGATCACAAGAGTCTAAAGTATATCTTCACTCAAACAGATCTGAACTTGAGGCAGCGTAGATGGTTGGAGTTGATAAAGGACTATGATCTAGAGGTGCATTACCACCCAGGAAAGGCCAACGTTGTTGCTGATGCTCTTAGTAGGAAAAGCTACGCAAATGAAATACAAGTAATGCCTATGCCAAAAGAATTGTGTGCTGAATGCAAGCATCTGAACTTAGGGTTTACTACCAATGCAGTGGAATTAGTACTAGAGCCTACTTTGGAGCAAGAAATCCACAAGGGTCAGCTGAAAGATGAAAAGTTGAGAGAGATAGCTGAAAACATAGCGAAAGGTAAATCTCCAGGATTCCGTAAGGATGATAATGGTACGCTATGGTTTGGAAAAAGGCTGTGTGTGCCTGAGGATAAGGATATCAGAAGGGCAATTCTGCGTGAAGCTCATGAGTCAGCTTATTCCATACATCCGGGGAGTACTAAGATGTATTTGGATCTGAAAGAGAAATATTGGTGGTATGGTTTAAAGAGAGACGTTGCTGAGTATGTTGCTTTGTGTGACACATGTCAAAGGGTGAAAGCTGAACATCAGAGACCTGCAGGATTGTTACAGCCTATGCAGATACCCGAGTGGAAATGGGAAGAGGTTGGTATGGACTTTATAGTTGGGTTGCCACGGACTCAAAGAGGATATGATTCAATTTGGGTGATAGTGGATCGTCTGACTAAGGTTGCTCATTTTCTGCCAGTAAGGACTACATATAGCAGTGCGAAGTTGGTAGAGTTGTATATAGAAAGAATAGTGAGTCTACATGGAGTTCCTAAGAAGATTGTGTTTGATCGAGGTACTCAGTTTACATCTCATTATTGGCAAAAGATACATGAATCATTGGGAACCAAACTGAATTTTAGTACAACTTATCATCCCTCAGACAGATGGTCAAACAGAGAGAATTAATCAGATATTGGAAGATATGTTGAGAGCTTGTGCTTTACAATATGGTACTAGCTGGGATAAGAGCTTGCCTTATGCAGAGTTCTCTTATAACAATAGTTATCAGAAGAGTCTTCAGATGGCACCGTTTGAGGCTCTGTATGGACGAAAGTGTAGGACCCCGTTGTTCTGGAATCAGACAGGGGAGAGTCAAGTGTTTGGGCCTGATGTACTTAAGGATGCTGAAAAGAAAGTGAGAATGATTAGAGATAATCTAAAAATAGCACAGTCCGACAGAAAAGTTATGCTGATACTCGTAGAAGAGAGTTGACTTTTGAGGTAGGGGATTATGTTTACTTGAAAGTGTCACCCATGAGGAGTGTGAAGAGGTTCAACATGAAAGGTAAATTGGCACCAAGATATATTGGATCTTTCAATATCATAGAGAGACGTGGTGAAGTGGCATATCAGTTGGAATTACCCGAGAGTTTGGCAGGTGTACATGATGTGTTCCATGTGTCTCAACTGAAGAAATGTTTGCGAGTGCCAGAGGAACAGATTCCATTAGAGGAGCTCACTGTTAAGGAGGATCTTACATATGAAGAGTTCCTGGTTAAAATTTTGGAGACTGCTGACAGAGTCACAAGAAGTCGAACAATCAAAATGTGTAAGGTACAGTGGAATCGGTACACTGCAGAAGAGGCTACTTGGGAGCGAGAAGAGGATCTGAGGAAAACCTACCCGCAATTGTTTGAGTAAGCATCGGTCGAATCTCGGGATGAGATTCATCTTAAGGGGGTAGAATTGTAACACCCTAAAATTTTGAAAAGAAGAAAAATAGGAAAAATATGATTTTTGTATATTTTTGTGAGCATGCAAATTTAGGATAATAATATTTTTTATAAATTTAAAATCAAATATAAGGGTAGAAACATGATTAAGCATTCATGCTGCTGCATTTGGAATTTTGTAATGAGTGGTTTAAATCAAATTCAATTTGGATTTGAAAATATTTTGAAAAATGGTTTTGAAAAATTAGAAAAAGAAAAAGGAAAAGAAATTCTTTTCTTCTCGGGCCGTTTTCTCTCCCGCAGCCCAACTCTCCGGCCTGCTGCGGCGGCCCGTTTCTCCTTCTCCTTTTCTCCCGCGCCCGCTACCGGTTCCTTTGGGCCGAGCCCAAGCCGCGGCCAGCCAGCCTAGCTTCGCGTGCGCGGCCTTCATCCGCACCGTGCCGCTGACGAACCGGTCCCACCAGTCAGCGTCCGTTCTCCTTTCCTTCTTCTTCCTCCGGCTCTTTCCAAATGCGAACACCGCCACTTTCCTCTCTCCAACCGATACGGTGATCTGAATCCTCCTCGAATCTCCCTCCCTTCCTTACTTACCGACGCCTACGGGCTATAAAACGGAGCCCCCGCACCCTTCCGCCCTCATTCCAACCCTTTGGGGCTGCCGTAGCCGTCTAGCATCGCCACCGCAAGCTCCACCGCCTCCATCGCCGCCATCCCGAGCTAGCCGCCACCTTCCGGCCGTCCTCCGGTCTCATTTTCGCGCGGGGTAAGTTCGCCGTGAGCCGCACGTTCTTCCGGTGCTTTCCCTTCGTCGTTTGGTGGCTGGAGCGGAGTTTTGGCGTGTCCCGACCATGGCGCCGCTGTGGGAGCTCATCGACGGGCTGGAAATCGGCCGGAGCGCCGCCGACATCTTCTCTCTCCCTCCCCGATCTAATCTGGATCGTTTATTTTGAAATGACGGCTAGAATTAGAAGATACCGGTTCGGATGTGATTTTGTAAAAGAGACCCTGAGCTTTTATTATATCGAACCCGTGGTCCAAAATGTAAAGTTCTGAATACGCTTTGATCTGTTGAAAACGTATTTCATCTCGGTAAATGAAAAATATATTTTCTGATATTTACAGTTTTGCCACTCAACTTGTTTTAGTCGTAGAATCTCCGTTTTAACTCCGATTTGATCCATTCAAATTGCGTTAGATTCATATTTGTGAGCTCTACATGATGATAGAACTGTACAGTAGGTTTGGATTAATTTATTTTCGAGTTTTTATTAAAGTATTTATTTTTCAATAGGAAAACTTTGTAAATTCATAACTTCGTCGTTTTAGCTCCGTTTTTCGTGATCTTCGCGTCTTTGTGATCCTAGCGAGTTGTAGATTCGTTTTAAAGACTTTTTATTTTATTTTCTTACTGATGGTGTACTGTTCTAATTATAGTCTTGTTTGTTTATGCATGATTGCCTCTGGATGTTCGTTATTGCTGTTGTTGATCGAGTATAGACGGTGAGCAATTCGTTGGGGATCAAGAGCCTTTCTACGAGCAAGATCTTCAGGACCAGTTTGAGCAAGGCAAGTATAGCATGGGATTATCCTTGTTGTCCTACTCACATTATGCAAATAATATCATTATGCATCTATTCCCTTGTTAAGGATGACTTAGTGTTGATCTTATACCTTGATACCTATTATATTGCATTGAGTAGTATGGCTAGTGCTTAAACAGGGACTATGATCATGTAAATTGATTAATGGAATATGCAACAAACATTTAAAAGATGATTTTGATTAATGTTTAAAGGGGATTAGAGCATGGGGTTATTTTTTATGCTCTAATTACTCTCCATAAGGACTCATCTATAAGCGAACATCCGGGATTTACAGTACAACTGTGGGGGCTATATGGCTCTGGCTTTAGTCATATAGAAGGACCTTTTCTAGCTTGTTAGAGGTAACCTTTTTGGCGTAAGAATGGCTTGACGAATCGGGTATAGTGCGGCCTCTGTCCTTATGTGTATAGGCTGCGGGTTATTGTGCCATTTGGAAGGGGGCTCTACATCTGTTTGCCGAGTGAATCTAATGGCCCTAACTTGTTAGACGAACCTTCGAAAGACTTCATAGTGTTTACCCTTCCTGTTCACCTTGGTAGTGTTTTGGGAGTAATTAACCCGGGCATATGGGTAACACGACTCACAGTGAAAGTGTACAACCTCTGCAGAGTGTAAAACTGTTATAACAGCCGTGCTCATGGTCACGAGTGGCCTTGGACCCTTATGGAATAGTTGATAATTATTAATGGTTATGTTTTTGCTATTCATCAATCATTTCACATGGATCATATGTTTATTGTTTACATTGAGACATTTTGATGCTATTGATATGCTAAAATTATGCTAATTAAAAGCTACATGCTGATAAACCCATGATATGCCTTTGAGCCTCATGAACCCCATGTTACTTGTTGAGTACGAGATGTACTTACGCTTGTTTATTTTTCTTACTTGGATAAAAATCCCGGATGGGTAACAGATGGTGGTAATAGTGACTACTACGCCTACTTCCCTGAAGATTACTAGACTTGCAGTCAACCAGTCAATGTACCTGTGATTGGAGCTACCACGAGAGTTTATTATTTTTACTTCCGCTACATTTGTGTTAAGACTATGTGTTAAATATCGTGATGTAATAACATTTGTGATGATACTTCCGTTATAATTTGTTAACTTATGTGTGATTGATCTCTGGGCACACATAAGAGTATGCATTCCATTTGGTCGTTAAATGGGTGTGACACATGCTGTAACTTTTGAAGCATCCTAAAATTATTGGTTTTCGATGTCATTTGCATTATTTGTAGTTTGCTTGTGCATTGCAAAATACTCCAGATTTAACGTCACTATCCTGTGGTCTGATCAATTTGGTTTGGAAGTGTTTATGAGTCTTTTTACTTTGTGATTTCAGCTGTATGTGAAGGTTCATGATGATGCAGTATGGAAAACATCCTCCCGGAACGGATGTAAGTTCAGTTTGCTTCCTGCCCTATTTAGGTGGAAATTTGGTTTGGCGATTGGCAGTGCTTGTGGGTTTTTCTCTCTGTTTTAAGACATGCAATTTGGTTTCTGATATACTGCATGTATTTCAGATTAAATGATCATGAAAATGTCAGCAAAATTATTTTATTTCTGTAATATATGTTCACCAATTGAGGAGAAATTGATTCAACATCGGTTGAGATGGTTTGGACATGTTCAACGGAGGCCTCCTGAGGCGCCGGTGCGTAGTGGGGTTCTAAAGCGGGCCGATAATGTAAAGAGCGGTAGAGGTCGACCTAAACTAACTTGGGACGAGTCCGTTAAGAGAGATCTTAAGGAGTGGAATATCTCTAAGGATTTAGCTATGGACAGGAGCGTTTGGAGACTGGCAATCAACGTGTCTGAACCGTGACCTCTTTCTGTCTTATGCCATTTTATGTCCCTTTATGTGTCTCCCTGTTTATCGTCTCTTTTGGGTTTCATCTCTAGCCTACCCCAACTTGCTTGGGACAAAAGGCTATGTTGTTGTTGTTGTTGTTGTAATATATGTTCACAGCCATATATAATTTATCACCTCGTGTATTAGGACCAGTTAATGTTCTACATAAATATTGCCGAAAAGGCCTAAACTTAAATGAAACTGAAATTTGAGGAAGCTGTGATTGGCTTCGCCTCCCAATAAAACCTTTGATTTTGTGCTGCTGAAAAAACTTGCAGTTAAAGAATAGTTTGTGCAGAATTGATGGAAAAATTAAGGGAGGATGCTTCTAACGACTTTGCACGTTCATGTGCAGAATAAAACAAATCAAGTGCCACGAACAAGGAACTCAACTTCATTCAGTTGCATATGTGAAGAGTTAGAGATGCATAGAGATCATTACTGATCTCTCAGTGTTTTAGATCACATCAGCAGGTTTTATGTACCACTTTCCCAATATATACTATGACTTCATAAATCTTCTAGCGTTCACCAACCTTTCTCTAGTAACCGTCTATCACACTGAATTTTAATTGAAGTTCTGCAAATAGTTCAGACAACTACAACTCTAAAGTGCATTTCCTATTAAAATCAGATGTGCACTATCACATTATCCTGAAAACTGTATAGTGGGTACCTCTGTCAGTGGGTAGCTAGCATAAATGAATTTCTTTTGATACACTTAAAGTTTGTGACTTAGTTTGTCATTGTCTATAAATAGGTTTCCCTGTTTTTCTCCAAAGTAAAACTACAAAGTGCTATTTCCTATCATCTATCCAGCACTTCGAGAGACCCCACGGATCACCAGAACACAATTAAGGTATGCATATAGGTTAATCGAAGCTGCAGTGGTATCCTGTAGAGATACATTGTTTGATTTGAGATGATATATGTAGCCTCATATGTTGCAAGTACAACTTAGTTTCTGCAGTTACTTTTTTGCAATATAGAAGGGCAATTGACTATAGCTTTTTAGACACAGGTTATCGCCACTAGAAGATGACCTCCACATCACTTCTAACTTTTTTAATATTCTCTTAACAGGGATCATCTGTTTTGAATTGTTACACCAATACCTTGAAGAGAATAGATGCATGATGAAGATTTTGTGCTTCAACCAAAAGCTACAACTAGATCTGTTAACATGTGGAGATGGAAACTATCAAAAAACATGAGTGAGTGGATCTCACCATTGTAGGCGCTAGAAAAGCTTGCTGCCTATTTTAGCTATTCCAGTTGTCAGCAATTAGAATGTGGAACATATACAGACTAAAACATATGGAATCTCACATTTCGGGTATTGTCATGTTGTGCATTTCAAAATAGGTATGCAACTCCAGTTAATTACATGATCCTTTATATGTAGAACATAGATATTTTAATCTACGGCTGTGTAAATTTTGTTTGAAATCAAAATAAAAAATACTATAGAATTCTGCTTGTGTAGGAGTAGTATATGGAGCATTTGATTTCAGATCAGTTCCATGTAAAATTGTGCTTGTGTAGGAGTAGGATATATTTTTTGTGGAAGCGTATCCTTTTTATAGTATATTGTTAAAGGCATGTTTTTTCACACAAAAATCTTCTTACAGCTTTCCACAGAACTCCCAATGGCCAAGGGTGAGGTTGACTGTAACGGATCAACGTAATTATACGAGATTAAGTAAGCAAATCTACCACCGAGGCGGTTAATTTAACAAACTTAAGCCCGTATAACTCGAGATTCCGTGAAATCACGAAGGATTTCAAACCAACCAACATACAACCAAGATCGTACTGATTTAGCAGCCACAGTTCACACGATACACAAAGTTGATCATAGAAGTAGGATACCTCGGAGTTCGGAAATAAAGTTATTACAACATAGTTTAACATAAGGTAGCGGAAGCGAATAGTTCTTACGCACACACACTTAGTTCAATTACAGTGCTAGTAGATAGTCATGGTCCACAAAAGCAGTAGATAAGATAATCAGAACGACCTTTGCCCAAGGTCCTAGTTGTCACCCATCGCCGGATACAGACAATTGGAGCAGTACCCGTAGTACATCTGACCATCTGCAACAACAATGGGAACAACGCCCTGAGTACGAGAATGTACTCAGCTAGACTTACCCGTCATAAACCAGAAATAACATGACACCAAGGAGCATGCAAGGCTTTATATAGTGTACTGGCTTGACTCATTTGCGAAAGGCATAAGTTAATTGTGAATAACTAAAAATAAGTACTTTTAGCATCATTTTATGATAACCTATTCATGCTAGGTAAGCACCTATTACTAAAACAATCACTTGATTACCCATTAGCATCAAAGGTTACCATCTCAGGTTTATCATTTCCAACATTAACCACATAACCATCCGTGTTCCATCATTAACACTACGATGCCGTAGCTCGAGTCAAGTGCTCACTAACCGGGAGCGACGGCGATTCGAATCGAATTCCTATCCAGCTGGAGATTTATTCCTCACACAAACCATGCTTCCCCCGTCAGGGTCGCGTAGATCACCAATGACACTTTCTAAGAAGCCGCGGGATAACAGTCATGGATCGCACTACCCAGGGACCGCCCGACTGCCAGGACGCACCTTGGGCTTACTCTTCGCGTCCCCGTACACCCCCTTCAACACCAGTCTGCCAACCCGAGTTTATCCCGGCTCGAAAAGTGTCGCTAGCTTCGCGGTCGAAAGGTACTTTATTCGGCCAGCTAAATGTGAGGCATGCGTTCAACATGACAAGAGGGACGAGCAACGATCGGTCCTTAATCGACACAGACGGAATCACTATAGTCCAAAACCCTATAAGACTCCGCCCGGTCTCCATTTATACCTCAACACTTTTTTACTTTTCAAGATTCACATTTACTGCTAACCATAGCCAGGTATTCGCCTATAACTCGCAGGTGACAGGAAATCACCCGACTTCTACCGATCTAAGCATGGCTAAGCAAATTACTCGATCCTGACCTAATAAGGTAACAGTAACTCTGGTGGACAAGGATAGTAGTGCAACAACGGTTTCACTCAACTCCTATAACTTAATGCAACAATATAAAATTATAATTCAGGTAAGTAAGAATAGCTTTTATAAAATAGGAGACTTATAATGCTCCGGGGCTTGCCTCTTTCGAACGAGCTAGGATGGTGGTCGACGCACTCTGGCAGCTCCTCGCTTGGCTCTTCCTCCTCGGGCACCTCCTGTGCCTGGGGCTCCTGCTGGTCCGTCCAAGCCTGCTCCTCGATTACTGCTGCCTGCGACTCCTCCTGCGATCCTGTATGATGCAAGTGCATAAGTACATGCGAATGATGCATCGGATTATGATGGAATGATGAAGTGACATGAGATGCAGACGAGCACATGGAATGAGCAGTTAGTACAAAACTTCATCTTCTACAAGGTAGTCCACGTCATCCAAGAACATGTACCCCAAGGTTTACTTAATTTGATTACACTAACTAACATACACCTGACACAAGCAAGTAACCCGAATTAACCAAACCTTACCAACCTAACTCATTCACAACATCAGCAATACATAGTGATGCTTCAAAGATACACCAAACACATTTTATTCTTCTTAATTTCTCATAAAGAATAATCATTTATTCCTTATTTGGCTAGGGTTGTACTGCAACACCTATCTCTGGTGTAGATAAAAATCTACAAAAATTACAGTAGAGCATTCTTACCCTAACTAAGCTACCACTAAATTTTCATGGTAAAAGGAACTGTAAAACTACTTGTACAAAATAAACAAGTTATGGCTTAAATGTGAGCATGAAATTGTTTTATACTAGGAAAAGTATCAAACAACAGATTTCACATTTTTCCTAGATTACCAACAGTAAACTAACATACTACAAAAATTATCATAAGTATGTTATATACAATTATTGATTTTTACTAAAAATAACAAATATTAACCAATAAAGGCATTTGAACTACACTTCAAAAATTTCCCACAGAACATACTTCACTAGCATTTTTCCTAGAAAGTACATCACTAAAGAAGATTAATGCAACAAGAATCACATTTTTCCCTTTATTAGTTTATTTACTACAATTTTTCTAAGATAACAGCATATATAACAATTAAATAAAAATGTACAGTAAAGTGTCATAAAAATAACATGGGATATTTTTAAACTGTAGATCTAATCACAAGGAACATTTCAAAATTTGTTTCATGATTTTTGGAGCTATAAATTATGCACAACATTTTCTAGAACACTTTCTTTTCTTAAATATAAATAGAAATTCAAAAATGGAATTCGGAAATAATGAACGGGCCGGCCCAGTCGGCCAAACCGGCCCGCTGCCGAAAACGGCCGGGGCACCGCGCGCGGGAAAAAGAAGGGCGCGGCCCGGCTCGGCGGCTTGGCCCAAGCTGGCGGCCCAGCGGGTCAGGAGGAGCGGCGGGGCGCGAGGCGAACGCGGGCCGAGCGCGCGGCCGCGACGTCGCAGCGGCGGCGAAGCCCGCCGGCGGCTAGCGACCGGTCCCGGCCGTGCGGACACCAGCGGCTAGGCGCACGGGAACAGGGTGAGGGCGGTGGACATCCCGGGGTAGAGAGCAAGTGGCGAGGTGGGGAGAATGTGCCGGAACGGCGGGGTGAGCACGCGGCGGCGGAAATGGCGCCGCGGCGGGGCGCGCGGTGCGGCGGCTTACCGCGGGGCGGAGACGAAGCGAGGAGACGCGTTCGGGGAAGAGAAGGTCGAGGCGGAGCTGTCTGCGAGACGAATCGCACGGAGATGCCCGGCCGGCGGTGGAACGCGGGGCGGAAGTGCGCGGCGGCGGCGGCGAGCGCGTGGAGGCGGCGAGCGGCTGCGGCTGCTGCTCGCGCGAGGCCGGGAGAAGGAAAATGCGACCGCGACTGGCGAGGAAGAGGCGGGCGCGGCTTCAAGGCGCGTGGCGCGGCCGGTGGAGCCCACGGCTCGCCACCCGTACGCCGGAGGCGGCGAGCGGCGGCCACGCGGCGGCCGCGGCCTGAGCGCGGCGTGCGCTGGCGCGAGCGCGCGCGCGGGCGCGGGCGCGAGGCGGGCCAGGCCGGCTTCGGCCGTGGGCCGAGAAGTGGAGCCGGAGCCCAGTAAGGCGAAAATAGATTTTTCTTTTTCAATTAATTCCAGATTTTTAAATCTTTGTTTGAAATTCAAATTTGGAGATGAAAACGAAGTTTTCAGAAATTTGTCCCAAAACAAAAGTTGTTCAAAATTTTATTCTCTACAACTTTCATATAGAACATTTTTCAAAATTCCCAATAGATTTTAAATTTGAGATTTAAAGCTAATTTAAAAATCAAACTCATTTATTTAGAATAATTTCAAAAACAGAATTTGAGGAGGATTTGAATCCAAATTTTTGCTCCAAATAATCAAGTTGATTTATTCTACATTATTTAAAATTGCTACTTCTAAAAAGTACACTAACTTTTTAACATTTATTTTAAACTTAGGGTTTCCATTTATTTGTTTTTCAAGTTAAATTTGAAAAGTGATACAATCCAAACAATGTTAAACATGCAATGATGTTGAATGCTTATGTTTTGAAATGGTAATGCATGCTTAACACCCAGGGGTGTTACATTGACATCAGGCCTCTGCACCGCCATCACGATGCCTATTGAATTGGTGTTCCTGTAACAGTAACAAGGTTATCTCCGCATACGAAATGTCTGTGGGATTGATCTTTGTTTATTCTTTACACAGTTTGCTGCAAGGATAACAGTTTGCTGCAACTTTGGTGAAGTACTACATTGAGGTTTGCTGAACCAATAAGAATTCTCTAGATGACTTAGGATGTTCGAATGACAAAAAAGAGTTTGTGGACTGGTGGGAAGCATGTCTATAAGATCCTTGATAGTAACGTTTCACATTAATAGCCAACCAGTGATGATGTTGCAAGCTCCGAAATTTAACTATGTAATTTTTCCATGCACCCTTTTCTTTTGCAGTTAATTGTGCCTTGATCATAAAACTAAAGGCAAATAATTATTTAATCTCGATTAAAAGAAAGACATGTAGAGTTATGCGTCATGCAAATTATGTTGTCTGTACTGCATTGCAGGTACCTTCATCGCTTGCTAACTAAAAAAAGCCTCCATGTGCACCAGGTAAAGAGATCATTGCCAATTCTTACCTTCTTGACTTCATCATGGAGCGTAGTTCTCTGAACTACAAAAACAGTGTTTTGTGAAACATGCAAAATTCAGATCTTATAGTATTCAAGAGGTGTTGTCTGAATACCTTGATAGTTACCTGCTCATGGTACAATGACTGGTTCTACCATGCAGCACAATTGAGTGTTCAATTTCTAAGCTGTGGGAAATTAGCCATGCTATGAGCCTATGACCACCAATCTTTAGAAATAAATAGCTGTACTACAAATTGATGTGGAGCAAAAGTTCTATTGTTACTATAAAAATAAATGATGTAAGACATACTATAGAAGATTTTGGGATAGAGTTATCGTTTTAATTGGAACTGTACAGTGTTACATGCTCAAGGTTGATCTTGCAGGTCCCCTACGAATCGTGCAATGTTCATGCTTATGCTCATCATCCCGCCACGCTCATGATCTCCTCACCAAGTCTGTTCTTTGCGTTGTCATTGGCTCATTGCCAGTGTTTCGGGCTCTCAGATTTGGACTTCGCCTATCCAGCACCAACGATGCCTTCATCTGTGATGCTCTTAGTCAGCAAGTTCAGAGCTGTAAGACCCCTAAGGGCTTCTTCAGCGCAGGCAGTAGGTTCTGTATGCCTCGGGATAAAAAAGTTGGCCAAATCGGTTGAGCTACTAAAATCAACAACGCAGGCTGCATAGGTAGACTGTGGTCCAGAACGTGTGGTCCAGAGAGTTGTGGCTAGTAGAACGTGTGTCAGAGTGGTCCAGAGGGAGGAAGCACTGCTCCATCGCCACAACGCCCGTTTCAGCAGCTGCCTTCGCTTTTCGTCAGATGGAGCCAACGCCTCTTCTGTAGGAGGCTCTGGCAGACTGCGGGACTACCATCGGTGAAGACGTGGACATGGAGTGCCAGCTTGGTGTTTGGGGCTGCACGCCACGTACGTGCGTTGGGGAAGCCCTAACCCCCTACTCTGTGTGTGCATCTAGAAGACGCCTAAAAGTGTTCTTGTTCTGAACAAATCAGGTCCACAAAACATGTCATGCTTACCAAAAGCAAATACTCTTACAAAGTGTGGGGTTTGATTTAATATAATATCTACGTGCTTTGTGCCTTTGTTCTGTACTGCAGAATGTAAGAGCTAGAAATGTACTTGCGTCTCCTCACAGGCCACAGGCAGCTCCCGCTTGCGGCGCAACGGCTGTACTTGCGTCCGCGTCTATGGCCGGTACGCGATAGCACGCTCATCGTCGGTCCATTAGTTCCAACGAAGCAAGAAAAGTTGTTCAGTATGAAAAGGAGCTGGAGGAGATGAAGAATGGCGTAGTAAGAGTTGGTTTCTTCACTTAGAAGGTTGCTATAACATTCCTTGCAGATTTCAAATTGTTGATGTAAACATTCCTTGCAGATTTTCAGATTGTTCAATGCATGCATTACTCTGTGAACGGGCATCATATGCATGTTCCTGATTTATAGCTTTATCATTCAAGTGTTTCTGACTGAAAAACTTATACATGGTGCAATCATAGTCTACCAGATCAGGAAAAATGGTGTCAATTCAGCCACTTATGTTTATGCTACCTTTTTGTATATTTTTTTGGTTGAAGTTCCAAAAATATAATTATGTTAGAAGTTAGGCAAATTCTGAATTTTTTTAATAGTTGTACGTTAGGATCACTGGGTAGCCATTTTATGAATTAATATGATTATTCAACTTAATCTAATCATCTATTCTTGACACTGATACAACTTTTATGAATTTTCTTTGAAATCATGTAATAGTCAATAATGTGATTTTCTTAAGAGAACTCTATTGTGATCTTGGACACTCCATTTTATCCTATAAGGTTTTCATCATTGAGAAAGAAAATACGTTTGTGCTTTTAATTGGCATCTAACAGATCCTCACCGTACACTTATTTGTTAAAGTTTTGGCAGGTTTAACATGTTTTGCAGTCTAACACTTATGGTTGTACTAATATCTGTCGTTACTATAAATTTCCTTCTTTTATTTGCAGCTAAAAAGAAAAGCTCCCTGTGTGGGATGTGATACTACTGAGTCAATCGAATGGACTATGAGTCTATGACCAGTCCTGGGTTCATTCAAGGAGGTAGCAGTTTACGTAGGACCCCCAATATTACTGATCTGCTAGGACATATACAAGTCAAAAGCTAATAAATCCTCCAAAGCTAGACCTCATCAGGCACCAAAACCAAATGCTGGCAAGTTGAATCCCTCACATTGGTGTGTCCACACGTAGGCCAACTAGCTGCAGGCCGGGATTGACGTCACCAGGCACCAGCCTCATTGCTTAGGGGTGTCACTCATACACGGTGATGAGGAGGAGCCATTGGCACAGAGGAGGAGTTGGAGCATTAGCAAGCATCTGCTTTGTGGAAGTCTGTGTGGGCGCAGAACACCCTGCCCTGCCCATCATGGGAATGCCTGTGCCTAAACCTGCTCATCGTGGGGTTGCTTGTGCCCAAGGATGACGTAATCAACGCCATCAGGGTCACTGGGGACCTTGTAACACCCTTGGTGTTACGTTGTAAATCACAGGTTAAAAATATTCATGAGCATTGCATTTAGTTAAAGTGCATGAGCTGGAAATAAAAATCGAAATGCAATTCGAGTCTCGGAAATGAAAAACAGAAAACGAATAATATAAAACCTAGATCAGCAAGAATTCGCTAACTAAAATTATCAAGTGCGAATATTCACGAATTTTATCAAACCAAAGCGGAAAAGATCAATTACTCGTGAATGACACGCTCCGACACAATGTCACCGGCCACTTGCACGCCTGACATGCACATACTGCTTGCTTGTCGCTGCTTGCTATCTCCTCACCCGGTCTCCACGTCGAGCAATCAAAGCTGCTGCCTGCTGCCTCCTCAGCCGGTCTTCACATCGAGTAATGAAAGCTGCTCAACCGAGCATAAAGGAGAAATGGGAGAGTGTGCAGCACGTCTAAATTATTTCATCTCTGTCAAGTCTACTCCCAGAGTACATGAGCCTTTATTAGTCCCTTGCAAAATTTTCACCCTGCCCAACGACCGACTGCAGCTCGTAGAACTTACCAGCACGTCGTGCTGAGCACCAGAAAGCAAACCAGAGCACATGTCGCACTGAGCAGAACGCCAGCAAGCAAACCAGAGAACACGCAAAAAACACTGTAGCGCACAGAAATCATTGTAGCACGCGCAGAAAACACTGTAGCGAGCAGGAATTAGTGTAGCGCGCAGAATTACTGTTCACCCGTAGAAATTACTATTCGCCAGAGGCAAAAGTCAGTTGCCTGTATGCTGAGAAGTTGATTCACGCTTGTCGTGCGCCGGTCATCCTTCTCGTGCGAGCTTTGACTCTATCCTGCGTCTCTTGTCCTAGGAGACGTCTCGCGATCGCGAGCTCGCCAGCCACCCACTTCGTTGTCCACCTCTTCCTTCCTGAGTCAAGTTTTCTTCGTTCTCCAGGAGAATCCCGAAGCACCAGTCGACTGCGATGGGTATCCCGTGAGTCCCTCCAGTATTTTCTCTGTCTCCCTAGCATCGCCATCCTTCTTCATTATTATTTGATTAAAGACCACCAAGTCTTCTCCGGTACAACCATAAGCATGTCACGAAGGATCAAGTCATGAGTTAATTAATCCCCTTTGATTTTCTAGAGATGATTAATAGCTACTTTGTGCAATCAATATCTCCACCATACAATATCCGAATCACTCGATTCTTCTTTCTAAAATCATTGTCTGCCTGTTAATGTAGTTAGATCATACCTATCTGTGGTGATGCTAAAGTCTATTAAATCAATCAAAGCGCTTAATATTAATATGATAAATCTTGTAGGAATTTTTGTGGCAATTGGGTAATAGCTTTAGCTTTGAAACTTTTGCAGTAGCTTCATGGTTTTATTAGGTGTTTGCTGTAGTTTTGTAGTCTTTGAATAGCTTACTAGATGTGATAGCTAAGTTTCTCTAGCCGTAGTAAATATTAAATCGGAAACAAATGAAGAGTATGCAATTTAATGAGTAAAGATTAATTGGATCAGTTTACTCTTGCTTAGTAAGAATAGTAGACAGCCTGGTATGTTAGTCATTAGAGCTAGCTTAGTAGTTTAGTAATAGTTGTTATTTTAAGAGCTGATGTTGTCATTGCATTAAGTCATGTCATCATTCTTGCATATAGATCACGAGATAGTGGAGTACATGGCTGCGGAGGAGCCAGAGTACGAGGAGATCGTGGAGGTGTACGAGGAGGAGGTCCACGTGCAGGAAGGAGCCCCGGAGCCGTCAACCACTAACTTTGCTGCACACCAGGATGCCCAAGGCAAGCCCCGGTGCATAACCTTTATTTTGAAATGATAATATGATATCTATGTTATATGTGCATTTACGTTTCAGGAGTTCTGTTGAAACCCACTTGCATAAATATTACTACACAAGAGTCTTACTAGTTTAGGTCATGTAGTGCCATGCTTAGGTTTCGTTAGCGTGAACAACATGGTGTTGTTCACGATAGGTGATCATTATTATCACTATGGTTAACATGGAAATAAAGGCAGGTGAAATGGTGACCAGGCAGGGATGTGGTTTGGTAGTGGTGGATGTGACAAGGGGTGTCCTGCGGCCAACAGGGCATCACTGGGTTACATTGTTTCTCTATCCGAGTCGGTTAAGGACCGATCATTGCATTTGGATGGTTGTCAGGTCACAGATCTCCTTATCCCGAGCATATACCAGCGGATGGGGGCTAGAAAGACTTGTTATTCTCTTGTCATGGGTTCCGGCTCCATCCGGACCAACTGAAGGTGGATTATATATGGGTATTAGGAGGTCTAAACACCGCGAGAGGGCGGGGGCTTGGAGTCCCAGTATGGACGGGGACTCGGCTCTCTTGACAGGAGGATAATGGGTTAGTCCCGTTTGTACCTCGGTACGGACGGGGCGTGTGTTTTTCGGGGTACCCAGCTGGGCTATATTGATTCGCGAATCGCCGCGTAAGCGATCTGATATGACTTGATCCGGGCATCGTAGTAAGAACTGAAAGAGAAAAGGTGAATAAGGATGGATTTTTATTGACCAACTCTTGTTTGAAAATAGCATAAGTGCTTACATAGATGGTTAGCTGATAAACTAAAAGATGGCAAATAAAAGAACTGCAATAAGGATCCACTAGTAGTAATGCTTTTCTGCAAACTTGAACCAGTAGCCAAAAAGCCTATCATGATCCTTGGAGTCGGGAAATTATTCCCAGTCGGGTAAGTCTTGCGAGTACATTGTTTACTCAGAGTTTATTTTACCCCTATTGCAGGTGCTGCTTGAGGCTTTGTGTGGAGGATCGTCTGCTGGGCTCAGATGGATCTTTGCTACGCTCGCTAGATATTTACTTCCGCTGTTTTAATTCTGCACTCTGAACTTGGTATTGTAATAACTTATTTCTGAAGACTATATTGTATGGAATAAACTAAGTATTGTACTCGTTTTCATTATTGGATCCTGGATGAAAATGTGGATGGTTTCGGGTTCTCCCATTGGGTGTGCTCGACAGAAACGGCTGGAATAGCCGCTGGCAGAGTACTTAGTGCCTAGAGGAAGGCAAGTACCTCTGTTAGTGTGTTATTTTGGACGGTTTTGCCACAGACCTGGTCGTCAGGCTACCAGACTTAGGTGCAATACTATGTGCATCAAGCTGCTGCTGATCACAGTGACTTTTCACATTATGGTCCTCTTGATCGATGACATTTCAGGATGTTTTTCTATCGGTTCTCATGTGATTCGGTGGGGTTATAGGTCAATTTGTCTTCTTTGTTAACAGATGCTTGATGTCTTGGTTCGATTTATAGTTGCTCTTCTATATGGTCGGACATATTTGATTCTGCTTAGTTGACGTGCATAAAAGAATCAAGCCAGGAAGTTGGAAGCATTAAGTATAAAAATACATTTTTTTGTAATTATTAGCATGAGAAGGTTAACCGCATGAAGGTACAAATCATCTCGTCATAATATATAAAGTTTTACTAGCACAGGTACAGTATTGAGGCAGCAGAGGCAGCACTCAGTAGTTACATAGTACAAGCATGATTTAATCCAGTTGAGCAGAAAGTCGAGTGCAAGCTGCTTCATTTAATTTTTTCACCATTTGAATCCTTGATTCTGTCCAGAATAACTGAATTATTGTAATTTTATTAATCACATACAAACTTTATTTTTTGGATTAAATGTCATTTTAACATCGGTATTTAATTTCACAGTATTGTTATCTTATCATACGATCCGTGTGTTTTTAGTACAAAAGTACAGTTGTCCCGTAGCAACGCACGGGTACGCTGCCTAGTCCGTATAAAAAAATAAGGACACTACTAAGAAAACAGTGGGGCAGTCGGTAGGCGAGCCGCATGGCTGCTTTCTTGCTAGCACAACGGCTCCCTCGGCCTTGTCCTCTTCCTCTATGGCGCCCCTCGCCCCCGCCGTTGCCCACCGCCCCACCGCGGGTGCACTAAACCCTAGCACGTCCGTGGCGGCCACCTACTTCTCCTTCCCGCCGGCACCATGTCCATGGAACTCCCCCGTCCAGACCTGGCCCGATAGCCTCCACCGCCGCCAGGGCCCCCAAAACCGCCCTCCCACCATCCCCATCGCCTGGCCGGCCTTCCTCCCCCAACCCCTTCTCTTCTAAGCCTGCCAAAGTTGGGGAAGAAGGGGGTGGGGCGGATGCGTGGCCGTCGGGCACGGGCGTTGCAGTTGTAGTGGGGAAGAAGAACAGTGCGCTTGTGGGACCCACCACATGCGTTGGAGGGAGATGGGGGAGGTGGGCATGCGGTGGCCGAAAAAAACGGCTTGTCATTTTGAAGTCATTACCAAAAAAGTAATTCCCTCTTTTCATGAGCCAATATCAACTCTTAAGTTGATCAAATCTCCATAACTTAAAACTCAAACGGACTCGTCTACCTGACCATTGTGAATCCTCCTGCGACCAATTTGAAATCGCAACCTATTCACCTTCTGCAGAATTGATATATAGTTGGAAACCGCGTCACGTACTATGGACCCCAATAGAGAATAACTACTTTCTTTAATGGGCCAGGAATCCTGGTCTCTTAAGGTTTCGGCCACTGTTTGGCACTGTTCATTTTGTTTTTTTTTTCCCTTTTTTCCCTCCCCTCACGCTCAATGAACGGGCGCAGCGTAGTGCGCCTATCTTTCCATGAAACACTAATCTCTCATAGAGTCAAATAAGGAGGCTTCAAAACATCAGATCATCAAGCTTTACACTCTTATTGTTTGGAATTAAACCAATCTACTACAACTTTTTTTTGATAACACCATTGTTGTAGCATCTAGGTGAATCCCCCTCACCCCCCTCCCCCCTCCCCCTCTCTCTCTCTCCCTCCCTCTCTTGTTGAGTACAGAAGATCTCAACTGGATGGAGTGTAGATGAACACAAATTTGCCAGAAGTGGCCGGTCAGACCAAATTTTATCAAATCTGTGCAACTCAAGTTCGAAAAAATAAATTTAATTATTTTTTCTCTTACAGCAAATCCTAGCTATGGCTAACCATTTGGTACTATACTAGTTGTGATCAGCATTCAGAAGAAAAGGAAGCGGCAACCTGAGCACAACAAGGCGAGCAGTCCACGTACATGCATAAGCAATCCAGAAGAACATATAACGAGAACAAGCAGTCCACGACGACGACGACGACGACGGGGTCGGAGGCAAGTAAGCGCGCTCCTATCTGACTCGATGCAGAGTGCTCAAGGATGAGATGCAGAAGCGTATGTAACGTACCTTCACAGGAAGGACACGGGGGCCCAAAGGGCAAAGGGGACGCCGGAGGTATGGACCCAAATAGAAACTAATTGTCGTATTTGTCTATGCATTTCTTCATAATCCACGGGACTCTCACATAAATGTTTGCCTTTTTCCAGAAGAGTTTATGTTGCCAAGATGCACGTTGCCGGGCTGTGCCACTGAACCCAAGAGACCCAGGATCATTTTTTGTTGTGGTCAATTCACATTCACGTGACATGTGTGGATTTGTCATATAAATGGTCGCTCACTTTCTCTCTTCTTTTTCATCAAAGAGAGATCATGTACGCAAGGTCATTTAATAACACTTAACGTGGTAGAACAAAATATACCTATGTTTTTTTTAGGGAAACAGGAGGGGTTGCCCCTTACTTAACTTTATTAAAATTTAAGTGCCCAATCCTCAAAGTACAACTCATGACACAAAGAATGAAACAAATAAAATAAGCAAAATTATACAAAGTTGTCCAGCCATAATTGTAACTGAAGGCCTATATCTCTCTTAGCTCTGAGTTTAACCTAAGCTAACTCTTGCTTGAAAACCAGCTTGCACAGAGTGATGATGATTCTTGAAGATGACATCATTACGGGCAGATCAAATAGCCTAGAACATTGCAACAATTACTTCCATGAAGAAGGGCCTATTGATTTGAGATTTAAACAAAGGAATTGAGTCCAACATGTTTGCTTGAATTAGATGCGCTAGTCCCAGCAAATTCCAGCAAGTCATGGCAAAAGGAAAGTCCATGAAGAGATCGATTCCTCTGCATCTAGGTGACAAAGCACACAGTTATAGCTTTGTAATTCCATATTTTTCCTTTTCAAAAGCTCTCTAGTACTGAGTCTAACCAGATGAAGACTTTCCTTTTTAGGAGACAATTCGAGTTCCATAGCCAATTATATATAGGTGACACTGGTATAGATCACATATTTGTAGTGGACTTGCAAATGGAGATCTGGAACCAATGGTATTAACCATTATGCAGTCCAGATAATTACTGTACCCGTTGCTCGTAAAATTCATATGCATTGACTTCCGATTTGAGTCTATGGTCCAAGTCTTCGTCATCCAAATGATGACGAGACAATGATGGCAGAAGAAACATTGTTTATTTGTCTTGTTGCATCCATACGCCACCGTCTAAAGTCACTGACTATCACTTTGGTAGGTGGTGACTATTTGAATTTTTCTATTTATTTAGCTTCCACTATATATGAAATTATGCTATCATCTACTCCCCGTCCTAAAAAGAATACGTTTCTCATATATCAAGAAAAGTTAACACACAACAAAAAAGATGCATGCATTTCTATTTTTTATTCTCTATATGTATTGATTAGACAAAAGTAAATGATGATTGCCACCTATAAACTCTATACTTTATTACATCTTACATCCATGTAGCACACTATTTAGGATACTACACCTACTAATAAATTAGAGTTGCATTCGCCTTGGGACAATACATGAGGGCTAGAATTGCATTCTTTCTTTCTAGGATGGAGGGAGTACCCATTAGTTTAGGGCTTCTTTAGCACGACTTCGGTTGGCTCTGACTCAGGATCCAGCTTCAACTCTAAAAAAAAGAAACAAAGCCGACTCATTGCTATGGTGCATAAAGAAGCCGAAACTAGATAGAGCGCCACCAAATGGGGCCTTAATTTTAGTAGGCCAGACATATATATTATCTGTGGTCTTCCGTATAATTCAACTTTGGTTGGCGTACCTCTCAACAAATATAAGAAGACTTAGCCACTTAGGCCGGCAAAACCATTTCATATTCACCATTGTCCACGAATATAAGGCCAGTCTCAGTAGGGATTTCATGTCACTATTTCTAACACATCCAGAATTTGGAAATAGTGCAGAAGAGTTTCATCCCCATGAAACTCTCTCTACTCCCATAAAACTCTTATCATCTCTCTTCATTAATATGGTGTCATATCAGCATAATTAATGTCTATGAAACTCTAATGAAACCCCATTGAGACTGGCCTAAGAGCTTGTAGCGCAGTCCAATTGAATAGAAAGATTTAATACTGTGGCATTGGTTATTACCGAGAAATAGGTAGAATTTAATTGACTTATTGTGATTATGTGCTTGATTGAGGGATAATGGGTACATGTGTCCTTTTTCTCCGTGCTTAAGTTGTCCTAAAAATTCTAGAAGTCGTTATGAAGCCATTTGTTTGTCAAGAGCAAAAATGTATGTACGAAAAAATATGACAACAACCAGTTATTACGGGGGTGTTTAGTTTCCACCCAAAAACTTTACATCCCATCCCATCAAATGTTTGGAGACATGTATGAAGCATTAAATACAAATAAAAAATAACTAATTGCACAGTTTGCATGTTTTTTGCGAGACGAATCTTTTAAGCCTAATTAGTCCATGATTGGATACTAATGGCTATAGTTACACATGTGCTACAGTACCCTGAAAACTTTATAGCCCCTGAACTAAACTCGCCCTAATAGTTTTTGATATGTTCTCTGTCAACCACTGCCATCACAGATGTAATAGAGCAGCGCACATCGGCACATGTGCTTGCTTTGATTGGTTGTGCATTGTACCGACCTCTCGTGGCACTGCTAGATTCAGGTTAGGCACTCGGCAAAGGTCAAATTGCACTCGGCAAAGTCTTTGCCGAGTGTGGCACTCGGCAAAGAACAGACGGCAAAAAATTGATTGGCAAAGCCCTCTTTGCCGAATGCCTTTTTATCGGCACTCGGTAAAGAAAAGCGACCGTCACGGCGCCAACCTCGTTGACGGTCGCTTTGCCGAGTGCCAACCCTGCAGGCACTCGGCAAACATTTTTTATTTTTTTTTCAAAAATTTTTTTTGCCGAGTGCCCTCTATCCGGCCCTCGGCAAAGATGTTTTATTTTTTCAAAAAAAAATTTTGCCGAGTGCCCCCTGGCCGGCGCTCAGCAAAGTTTGAATTTTTTTAAAAAAAATCTTTGCCGAGTGCCCTCTGGCCAGCACTCGGCAAAGATTTTTTATTTTTTTTCAAAAATTTCTTTGCCGAGTGCCCTCTGGCCGGCACTCGGCAAAGTTTGAATTTTTTTTAAAAAAAGTCTTTGCCGAGGGCCCCCTAGCTAGCACTCGGCAAAGTTTGATTTTTGGCAAAGCTAGAAAAATGGTTTTTCAAGCGCCCATTTTTCCAGCTTTGCCGAGTGTTGTGACCACGGCACTCGGCAAAGGGGTCCTTTGCCGAGTGCAACACTTGGCAAAGTGACCCAAAACGACAATTTTTATTTTTTTACATTCCATCATGACAAATAAATTCATACAAACATATATGACATATATATCTCATCCATCACATATATATCTCATCCATTCACACATCCATCCGCACATATCACATCCATCACAATATATATCACATATATAATAATAAGTGCTCAAGTCCATCCAAATAAATCCATAAGTCCATCAAAGTCCACAAGTGCATCACAAGTATATCACAAGTCCATCACCAAGTGAACAAAAAATGAAAAAAAATACAACGTGCACTCATCTCGGGCACTGTGACTGTGGTGAAGGCCCAGCTCCATCATTCGGAGGTGCATGAGGTGGATTATTCGAACCACCGTCAGATGGAGGCTGCACAAAGGAGAAAAGATTGCATACGAGACAAGATTATTTGGATAGCTAATCTAGGAAGGTAGAGGCCATACAAGCAAAGCACAAGCGAAAGTAAAAAACTTTCATACTCACAGGAGTAGTTGTAGCTGCAGGATGCGGAGGCGGAGGTGGAACCAGCAACCCAGCTAGCAGAGAGAAGCCCACACGTTGCCCAAGCCCTTGTAGGAACTCTGTAATGTCCGTTAGCCTCTGCGCCTGGGCCTACCGCTCGGCCCGCTCGGCCTCCAGCTGGGCCGCCATCCTCTGCTGCCCGGCCTCCAGCTCCTGACGTTGCCTCATTTCTTGTTCCAGCTGGACCTGCAATATTTCACTCCAATGTTTCAGTAATGCAAAGCTAATTAAAGTGTGTAAAGATCAATGTACGACGAGTAAAACAGGAATAACCTCGAGTACGTCGATCCGGTGCTGTGTAGCGATCAGCCGTGTGTGAATGGTTGGGCTCTCGCTCGTGCTCCGTGCTCGGATCTGAGAGAGAGAGGGAGTAGAGGCCGTGTCGATGACGCCGTCACCAAGCCAGAACCGCCCATGCTTATTGCCTTGCCCCGCCCTCATGACGGCCTCTCCATCGAAGTCCTGGGTGTTCGAATCGTGGTCTGGCCCATGGAGCGACCTTGCCACCTCAATGTACTCACTGATGCGGGAGTGGACGCTCGGGTTCGTGTACGCCTCGGGCGGGTCCTCCAGGTTGAAGAAGACGTCGGACGTCACCTTGCCCTTGTGGACCATACACCATGCCTGGAACTATGTGACGCCGACTACGAGAAAGACAGCACGATGATTAGAAATCAGGCAGAACTGAGCGTCACAATAGATAAATGAATTCGCATACCCTGCTTGTTTGTATCCGGCGAGGCTGCGGCTGCCTTGATGGTGTGCTGGACCTTGCATCTACAAACGACGGTCCCGGGCATCCCTGTGCATCTTGAGGTACTCCTCCATGAACTGCCTCTCCACCATCATCGCCCAGCACTCGGGATACGCTTGGCACCACCAGGGAATCATCTACACGTCATCAAGTATTGGACATATAAGAAGATCAAATTAAACTAACTTAATCTCAAAATGAATCAATATTGATGTTCTTCATTTACCTCAAGGTACTGCTCCTGGGTCAGCTGCATCTCTCTTGCGTCTTTCTTGGTTTTCCTCTCTCCAAGCTTCGACCCGTAGTAGGTTACGATGGCCTGGATGCGCACCTCATGATGCATGCCGGTGACGAGTTTTTTACAAGCTTTGGTAGTCACCTACTCCGCCCTGGCCTCAAATCCCTCCTTGCATCTGAAATAAGTCTGCATACAAAAGCGATGTATCCATTCATTATTTTAAGAAAAATCCAATGAATGCGACATATTGAGCAATATTGTGCGAGGGAGACTTACCCAAAACTCCGCCTTCACCCACGCCGCCTTGTTGGGGTACTCCACATCAGGGGCAACGGCATAGTGGTCAAACGAGTAGGCCGGCTCCATCTTCAATGCGAACGTGACAATGTCGGGGAAGTGTTGCCTGCATAGAAGACCCAAGATGCCGTTGACTAGCCGTGTGCTACCACCCGACACAACCACCCAGTTCCTGCACAAGTGATTAAGAAAAAATATTATTTTTTTCCATCATACCATATGAAGTAGTGGTGATAACATATAAAGTTACTTACTTTTGCCCTTCGGGGCGAATCACTGGGCATTGGTGATGAAGCAGAACGTGTGGGAGGCTCGTGGGACGTCGCAAGTAGACACTCGAAGAGGAGTCGGAGGAAGCGGAACCCGTGCCTGTCGCCTCCCCCTCGTCGTCCTCATGCGGCCCCTCCTCGTCCGTATGCCGAACTACTCCTCGTCCAACTCGTCCACGGGTGCCACCTCCTCCACCAGCTCCTCCTCACGCGGCATGGGAGGAGACGGCCCCCTCCTGTGGCCGGCGGTCCTCCTCCTCCTCCTGTATGACCCCTCCGCCGCCCCCTCCGCCTCCTCCTGCTACCGGCGTGGTCTTTGGTAAATCGAGTTCACGGACCTATGACGGACGCCCGCCATCTTTGTTCAATCACTTGCAATAAAAAAGAATAAACAAGATGTAATTAGAAATAGGTGCAAAATGAACAAAACATAATTACAAAAAACATAGTATTACATGTATTAGAAATAATCTTCATGATTTGGATTAGCTGGATCATAGGTCTCATCATCACTATCAACATTGTCCAAATCATCAACACTATCCAAAGGAGGAATGTTGTCTTCATTGTCATTGCCTAAACGTAATCGCTCAAGCATTTGTATGTACTTCAAATTTCGCACCTCGCCTCCAGCATCCTCGTCATGATCCCTTTCATTGTCTACTTCCATTCCTATCGCTTCGGTTAAGTCTATGTCAAACCTCCCTTGTAGCCCCTCTTCTTGATAGAATTCTCCATCATATGTGTTTGGGTTGAAGTTGTAATCTTCATCGTTTGGGACAGGTAGTTTACCATATGGAGATACCTTGTGCACAATAGACCAACCCTTAAGATGCTCGATGTCTTTGCACGCGTATGACGTATAATAAACCCGGACGGCCTGTTGAGCCACAATGTAGACATCTTTTGCTAGATAGACGGAATCCTATCGAATCTCAACTAGCCCAAGCTTAGGGGTCCGTCTCGTTACTCTAGGATGAAACTAGTGGCATTTGAATATGACAAGATTAAGAGGTTTAGAACCATAGAATGATAGTTCATAAATTTCTTCAATTCTTCCATAATAGTCGAGACCATCAGTGCCGAGCATAAAAACTCCAATGTTTGTGGTTTTCGATTGGGCTGACTCTGCTCGTAGCTTGCTGTGTAAAAACAATATCCATTCATGTCATAGCCGATAAATGACTTGACCCTAACGGCACAACCGTTTGCAACCTATCTCAGCTCGTCACTTATAGGCGCATCAGTTTGGGCCTACAAGATCAAGCAGGATAGATTGTTATGTTATTCGAACGTATGATCAACTTGGAATGCCAAACAAAGTACGAGATAAATTAGACAGTACCTTCTGTTTGAGCCAAGAAATGAAATCAGGGCTCCCTGGTCCCGCACCCTGTGAAAGAAGGGTATCAGTTTCTTGCGGGGTAGGTTCCCTTGATTTATGCCAAGATTGACGAAGAAATTCCTTGTACCAACGAGAAACAAAGGGGTTGGACGAAGAAACAAGGAGAGACGGCGAATTGAAACAAGTTCGTTGAGAACTTACCCAATGAACAGCTACACCTTGACAAGGTTGGTCAACACATATAGCATGATACTACGTCACTCTTCATTTTTCAATTGCTTAGTGGTTGATGCACTTGCGCTTCTGAGTTGCCCTTGGAAAAGGCTGAGGTTCAATTCATTTTCGCCAACATTGTAACGAGGGGGTGGATTATAAACGCTAGAAAGGTTCTTAGTGTAGTATTTCTCTATGAAGTTTGACACCTCCTCCAGAATGTATGCCTCTGCAATGGAAGCCTCAATTTTGGCTTTATTTCTACATTTTTTGCGAAGGGTCTTTAGACATCTCTCGATTGGATAGCACCAATGGGCCCGCATGGCCCCCCTATCCGTGCCTCATATGGGAGGTGCACAATCAAATGCTGCATCGGCAAGAAGAAGCCAGGTGGAAAGACCTCCAACTTACAAAGCAACACGGGTGTCGTTTTTTCCAAGTCATCAATGACGGTCCGAGATAGCTCCTTGGCACAAAGCTGGCGAAAGAAATAGCTCAACTCTGCTAGCACTTGCTAGACATGCTCCGGGACATAGCCTCGAACCATCACCGAAAGAAGACGCTCAATCCATATGTGGTAGTCATGACTTTTCATCCCGTTGACTCGCAGAGTGCCTAAGTTCACTCCCCTCTTCAGATTCGCTGCATACCCATCAGGAAACATTAGCATCTGGATCCATTCAAGTACTTCCCTCCTTTGGTCTTTTTTCAAGACAAAATTGGCCTTAGGCCTTCTCCATGTCTTGCCGTGACTAGGAGGCTGCATCTCTTGATTTGGTCTATCGCATAACGTTTCCAGGTCCACTCTAGCCTTAGGGTTGTCCTTAGACTTTTCAGTGTCCATGAGTGTTGCCCAAAGTGCCTCGACGACATTCTTTTCAGTGTGCATTACATCAATGTTATATGGCAGAAGAAGGTCATTGAAATAGGGGAGCTTCGTCATGCCCGAGATATGAGTCCACATATGTTGCTCACCATATCCCACAAAATCACCTTCTTCATTGGGCATGAGAGCACCTATCTGAGCATGAACCTTGGCACCAGTCATCATCCATGGTGCAGGATCTGTCACTATGACATCTTTCATAAAGTTCTTGATGTCTTGTCTGAATGGATGGTCAAGAGAGAGGAATTGACAATGTCTGTCGAACGACGAATACTTGCCACCCTTCTACAACCAAATGAACCTCACATCTTCCTTGCATATTGGGCATGGAAACTTCCCGTGAACACGCCCGCCGCAGAGTATCCCATACACCAGGAAGTCATGCAGGGAGTAGTGGTACCAAACGTGCATTTTGAAGCTTGTCTTTGTAGCTCGGTCGTATGTCTATACCCCTTCGTCCCAAGCACGGACCAATTCATCAAACACGAGCTCCATGAACACACTCATATTACTCCTTGGGTGTCTAGGAATTATCAACGACAAGAATATGTTATGTCGTTGAAAGGAGACGCCGGGGGGGGAGATTGAGGGGGATAACGAAGATGGATCAACATGTGTATGGGGCAGCCATCATTCCATAAGTATTGAACCCATTTGTTGCTAGCGTGACACGTACATTATGAGCCTCATCTGCTTTCTCATGATGTTTGTCATTAAAGCGAATCCAAGCTTCACCATCGGATCTATGTACCATCTTGTCAGGATTATATTGTTTGCTATTTTTGTGCCATGTCATCTGTTCCGTGGATTCCTCGGTCATGTATAGCCGTTGGATCCTCGGTAGAAACGGAAGGTACCATAGGATTTTCACGGGGATCGTAAGCTACCTCTTTTGGCCATCACCAGAGTCTAAGGATTTACACTTTGGACAGAACTTTGCATGCTCATGTTCTTTCCTAAATAGGACGCACCCCTTCGAACAAGCATGTATCTGCTCATACGACATCTTAAGTGCACGGAAGGAGTTTCTATGACTCGTACATGCTCTTTGGAAAAATGTGGCCCTCCGAAAGCAGGGTGCCAATCACGGCCAACATCTTATCGAAGCCTTCTCGACTCAGGTTTAACTCGGACTTCAACCCCATTAAGTGTCCAATGACATCTAGTTGAGACACCGTTGATCGATCGTGAAGGGGTTTCTATGTCGAGTCCATCATGTAGTAGAACGCCTGTGCGGCTGCCTCCATCTCCTCCTTCTCATGTCCCTCATCGAACTATCCTTGGTGAAAGTCATCTAACATGTCTCCTACCCCCGCATCAGCATCATAAGCCTCCACGCGTGGTCTCACCACCTCCTCTCTCATACGATGGGCTTCACCATGGTGGACCCACCGGGTGTAGTCCGGCGTAAATCCATTCTTCACAAGATGTTTACCCATTTCCACCTTGTTTACCCTTATCCTGTTTCCACATTTGCTGCAGGGACACAAAACTAGACAATGTCCTTTAGCAGCCTTGCCAAATGCACTGTTCAAGAAAGCATCGGTCTTGTTGATCCATTCCGTGGTGTAATCTTTATGACTTCTTCGACCCGTGTACATCCATTGACGGTCATCCATCCTCTAACATATGTATCAGTGCGTAATGTAAACATAAATTGCATCTACATGGTGTTCCTACTGTCTAATAGGTGAGGATAGGTCCTAATCTCATCCGAGGATGCGTAGATGAGGTTAGTTTCCATGCTCTACTCCTATCCAAGACAGAATTTCAGTAGCACCTCCCCGTTGTTCTCCAGATACACGTCCTGCCAAGGAGAGTGTGTATCCAGAGAACAATAGGGAGGTGATGCCGAAACTCTGTCTCGAATCGGAGCAGACCATGGAAACTAACACATCTACGCATCTGCGGGCTGTCCAAAAAATATGGACAATCCGAAACAGATACGGACATAGATATGCAAAAATCTGTATATTTTCAACTGTATCTCCTTTGAACGGGAGACGCCTAACTGGGTTACGTGATCTGCGACCATGATATGGAAAGAGGGGTTATACCTAGGGTAGCGACGGAGTCAAGCTAGCGGGGCCGCAGCGGGTCGGTGCAGTGGCGAGGCGACGCTATGTAGGCAGACCCGCAGCGGCGAGGAAGACAAACGGGGTAGCCGAGGTACTCCGGCCAGGCAACGACGGGCTCTTCTCTGCAAAAAGAAAAGAAACATAACACTATCAATTCAAAATTTCGGCAGCACCTCCCCTGCACGGGGAGGTTTCCAAAACCTGCAAGAAACAACAACACGATGGCCGACAAGCACATATATATCAACGGCACGATGGCCGACAACCACATATATACCAAGGTTCATTGCCAACCACCGCCGCCTCCACCAACAACAACAACACCACCGTCACCACCACTTCACCACCGCCACCACCACTCCACCATCACCCACCACCCACCACCGCCACCACCACTCCCACCACCACTAAACACTACTACTAACAACAACTACTAATTCAACTAAATTTTTTTTAAAAAAGAGAGCTTCCTTACCTTAGAAGTGCCGGCAGGAGCTGGTGGTCGGTCGCGGTTCGTCGGGGCGAGGCCGAGGGCCGGCGTAAGGCGGTCGCAGCGCAACGGTTAGCGTGGGGCGGCCACGGCGCGGCAGCCGGCGTCGGACAGTCACGGGTCGGCCTCCTCCTCCTCTCCTCCTCCTCCTCTCCACCGGCCGCCGGCGGGGTGGGCTCGGGGGGCCGCGGCTTTGCCGGGGTGGGGGAGGTTGGCGGCGCGGCGGGGGCGGGGGCGGGGGCGGGGGAGGGGGCGTGGTCGGGGCCGGGGCGGTGGGCCGGGAAGGGGCGGTGGACGGCTGGAGCGGGGCTGGAGCGCGGGCAGGTGGAGGGGAAGGGGGCGGCGGGGGCAGCAGGCGGCGCAGCAGTCGGCAGCGGTGTGCGGCGCGGCGGAGGCGGCGCGGGCGTGTGTGTGTGGCGTGCGGCTGCGTGTGTGCGGTGTGGTGTGTGGGCCGGCGGCCGAAAATGGCTAAGTGTAGCCCCCTTTGCCGAGTGCCCCCGATCCGACACTCGGCAAAGGTTTTTTTATTTTTTTAAAAAATACTTTGCCGAGTGCCGCCCGATCTGGCACTCGACAAAGTTTTTTTTTGGAAAATACTTCGCCGAGTGCCCAATAACACGGCACTCGACAAAGATAATTTTTTTTGAAAATACCTTTGCCGAGTGCTCCTATGGACGTCAGTCGGCAAAGGGCAAAAAATTAAAAAAAATAAAAAAGTCAGGGCACTCAGCAAAGTTTTCTATTTTTTTTGGTTTGGCCCCCAATTTTTTTGACAGCCTGCTGCAGTACCAGGAACTCCGTGTGACAATTTGGGACTTTTTTGTGGCCTTTAGCTATATTTGGTTACTTTATTTCATTTACTTGATTTTTTTTCGAAAAATACAAATTTGAACTGCACGTGGTACGAATAATGGGATTTAATGATTCAAAAAATGATAGTTATGTTATTGAGTGTAGTGTGAGGCCATATCCAGGAACGGACCCGAAATTTCGGACATCTTGTTCACGAAACAAGACCGCGAACTTACGTGCGAAGTGTTTTTAAATTCTATAAAAAGCAAACAAAGTCTGGAAATCATGAAACTTGTTGAGATGTCGTGATATCGTATGTGGAGGCTATGATAAAAATTTCAGAAGATTTCGTGCACGTTGCCACGTACGATGCTTACAAATCAGGATATCTCCACATGTGATTAAATTTCATTATTCGTACCACTTGCAGTTCAAATTTGTATTTTTCAAAAAAAATCAAGTAAATGAAATAAAGTAACTAAATATATCAACAAGTAACAAAAAAGTCTCAAATTGTCACATGGAGTTCGTGGTACTGTAGCAGGGCTGCCAAAAAATTTGGGGGCCAAAACAGAAAAAAAAAATAGAAAACTTTGTCGAGTGCCAAACTAGGGCACTCGGCAAAGGGGGTCTTTGCCGAGTGCCGAGTGTCCACAGACGACACTCGGCAAAGAGGACTTTTTTTAATTTTTTTTATTTTTCGCCCTTTGCCGAGCGCTGTTCCAGGGGCACTCGGTAAAAATATTTTCAAAAAAAATGAATCTTTGCCGAGTACCATGTCAGGGGACACTCAGCGAAGTATTTTTCAAAAAAAACTTTATCGAGTGCCTAACAGATAGCACTCGGCAAAGGGTGACGTGGGCCGAACACCATTACATGGGGCAATCTATGCCGAGTGCTAGGCTTTGCCGAGAGCCAGGCACTCGGCAAAGAAGTCCTTTACCGAGTGCTCTTCTTTACCAAGTGTCAGGCACTCGGTAAATAAACTCTGTGCCAAGTGCTTTTCTATACCGAGTGCGGCACTCGACAAAAAAAAAAAGCTTTGCCGAGTGCATGATTTTTTAACACTCGGCAAAGCCTATTGTAATCGGCAAAGGCGCCGTGTCCGGTAGCGTGGGATGTTAGGCCGCATGGAGAACTTGGTCACCCGAAGGAATTCACTATTCTGATATTAAAAAAAGTGAGTACAGCTTTAGCTTATTATTAATTTATTACTACTACACCCACCACCAAACCAAACACGAAAAAAGAATTGAATTTGATATCCGTATTCATATTGAGCAGACCCACGCCAAACGCCCCAGAGAGTCAAGTCAGCCCCCATCTCGCTGGGACTGAGAGTTTGCTTCAAAAACCAAAGATCTGCAGGATCTCTCTCATCCAGTCATCCTTTTCCCCTTCCGCGCGAGGATCTCTCGTCCTTCTTTTCCAGACTCCAGGTCAGTGCTTTCTTGAAGCCGGCTTTTCTCCTCACTCATTTCAAAGCGACAATGTTGTTATGGCCATTTTTGTTTTGTTTTGTTTTGGGAAGTAGTAGAAGTTCTGGGTGAGGATTTCTATGTCATAGCGGCTGATATCCATATCATAAATCATCAGAAATGGACACTGCTAGTTCTAGCAAGCCGGAGACGAGTCTTCTTCTGAATTCGCTGCCCAAGGAACTCCCAGCGGAGTTCTTGAAAGACATTACAGATGGGTTCTCCACTGAGCGACAAGTTGGCAAAGGCGCATTCGGAACAGTTTATAGGGTATGATATGAATGATTCACAGCTTCAGTGTTTTCTGTGTTTCCCCAAGCTGATGAAAACATTCCACTATAGTTTCCTCATGAAATAAACCCTCCCCTCGCGGACACGGTGGAGAGTTTACTCTGCTACGAATACATGAAAATGCGGAGCCTTGACAATCATATTACCGCCCTATCCGAGATACGTACTCTTTTTTTTGTCTATCTCTATATTCCTTACACTACTTGGATCCAGCTTGGGGTTCACTTGTTATAGTTGCCCCTCAACTTGTGCACTGAAATAAATAAAATGACAAAAGTGCAAATATAAAAAACAGTTTTTGTTACGTAAGAAGTTCAGATCAACGTTCAAGAAATATTGCTTATTTCATTGTTATATATGCTACATAACTTATAAGTTTAGAGATCGTTATCCCATAATACTCCCTCCGTTTTTTTATTAGATCTCGTATTGGCTTTGTCCTAAGTCAAATATTTGTGTCTTTGACCATTGATTTCAAAAAATTTATATGGATTCATATCACAAGATTTGTGTTTTTAGATTCACTATGAAAAATACTTTCATAGTATGTAATTCATATGTTGTGAAACTATAAGAATCTTTTAAAATGGTTGATCAAAGATAGTAATATTTGACTTAGGACAAAGTTAATGTGACATGTAAAAAAGAACGGAGGGAGTACTGACATAACTCTGCTTCTTTTCTTTAGCTCCATCAACACTGGATTGGGCAACACGCTTCAAGATAATTAAGGGAATCTGCCAAGGTTTACATTTCCTACACAAGGGAATGGATCAGCCTATGGTCCATATGGATCTTAAGCCTGATAATATATTGCTTGATGAGAACATGGCCCCGAAAATTGCAGATTTCGGTCTCTCAAGGCTCTTTGGCGCAGAACAAACGCGGATGCACACACTAAATGTTGTGGGGGCACAGTAAGATAAATAAAGAAAATATTCTTCATAAACTGCATTTTAATTTCTCTACTAATAATGCTTGTTAACTTTTCTTAATGCTAACACCTTCCAGTGGATACATGGCTCCGGAATATCTATACAGAGGTGAGATCTCAACCCAGTTAGACATATATAGTTTGGGCCTACTGATCATTGAGATCACCACGGGAGAGAGAAATCCGCGAAGCAAAGATGACATGTCTGCCAGGAACTTGGTTGAGAATGTAAGGCGTAAGATAACACAGCTTGATGATTTGAGACTAGAAAAAAAATTGCAACATCAATTAATATATCTTATTCCAATTTTGTAGGTACGTCAAAATTGGACAATCGAGCACATTGTATCCAAGTACGCTTCACTAGATGCCAACTCCCTCCAGCAACTGAAAGTGTGCATTGAAATTGGGTTAGAGTGTGTGGAAATAGATCGGAAGAAGAGACCCTCTATAGAGCACATTGTTAACAAGCTGGATGGAAGACTGTAGGATAAACAGTAGAAGAGGTATGAACACTGGGCATGCAGCTGCTCTGTATTTATATGCTGTAGTTTCATAATGATATTAGGATAATACTTTTTTTGCCTTCTTCTTGCTGTAATAGCAGCAATATTTATAGAGCTATGCAGTTTCAATTCACTTAACATGGTCCTAATAACAAATTATATGAAATTTCAGGTCCCCTGTGTTCCACCGTGCATGCATGAATAAAACATCCTCTGTTATTGCTAGAATATGTGGAGTTTCTTTCAGAAATATGGTCCTTTTCGTGTCAAGTCATTGTGGAAGCTGCTCAGTTTTCTGGAATCATTTCTTTGAATATCTTTCGTGTGTAATCGAGACCAGTTGTGTTGTCGCACAATCTATTGACTTTGTTTTTGCCAATCTATTTTATTTTATTTTCCTCTTACCATTCGGCTTCCCTTTGTGGTGAGGCCCAGATCCATGGGTCCGCTGCATGCGCTGCGGTTGCTGTCGCCTGTCGGTCCATTGGCTCCGCTCGTCGCCGGTGACCGATCGATGTGGCAGTGTGTCACCGGCGGCTGGCTTCGCGTGTTGCGTGCGTGGCTGCAATCGGCATCATGTGGCTACGGACGGGAGCTTGTCACGCAGAGCAGAGGTAGCTCGCGCGTCACTGTCGCTCTAAAGGCTGTCTGTTTGCAAGAACAAGTGCTGTCTGTTTGTGATCTGGTGTCGTCAGATGCAGATCCATCCGTCTGCGTATGATAAGTTGATAACCAGTTAAAGTTAACCGCCAGCCTTAATCCGGGTTAATTGGGTACCTCCATATTATATGGCCAGGAGCCGCCAGCATCTCATCTTTTTTTTTTTCGAAAGATCCGTTACCGGCTTTCATTGATAAGGGAAGAGCAAAATATGTACAAGTGTTTAGGCGACATGGCCGCCCGTTTTATGCATGGCTTCACCGAAGTAGTGATACCACGCCACCCCTGCCATTCATATGGTCAGCTTACACAGATTGATACAATTCTTCCTAAAAGGACATTCATCTAGACTACTCCCCCAACCAGCGCAACGCCAAGTTGCTGTGCTGTGGCCGGAAGCACCACATCCATACCCTTGTTCCCTGCCCTCACCCACATTTTTGCTTCATCCTGAATTTCGCTATACACCTGTATAGGCGTCCTGTAGCTTTTGTTGAAGATGTGATTGTTCCTTTCCTTCCAGATCACCCAAGCAGTTAGCATGACCATGGACTGAACGCCATCCCTCCTGGCTCCCTGACCGATGTTCCCCATGTTGACGAACCACTGACCGAAATCATTTGTCTGGTTCCAGTTTGCCGGATTTAGAGCAGGTGCAGAGATCCATGAACCCACCTTGTCCCAAATACTTTTCGAGTAACGGCACTCCTGTACCAAATGACAGATTGTTTCAAGGTTTCTCATGCACAGCGGGCAGAAATATTCATTCGGCCATTCCCTGATCAGTAGGCGTGCCGCTGTCCATACCCTGTTTTGGAGCATCAACCAAGTGAAGAACCTGCATTTCGGTGGAGCCTTGGTTCTCCATGTATACTCAGCTGTCATTGATGATGTTTTTCCAATGAATTGTAGATGATATGCCGACCTTGCTGTGTACTGACCATCTGGGGTATGAAGCCAGGTTATCTTGTCCGCTTGAAGTGGCCGCAGCTCTACTCCTTGTAGCCTTCCCCACAAGGCTACGAATTGTGAGATTATGTTCACCGTCATGTTGTAGTCCACATCCCTGATCCATTTACTGTCCGTCAGAGCTTCCTTGACAGTCCTATTCTTCCTTTTGCTGTGTTTGAACAAGTCTGGGTATGCTGTTGCCGGTGCCTCTCCTTGCAACCATCTTGAGGTCCAGAAGGAGGCCTTCTCACCATTCCCTATCTCCACCAAGGTTGCAGCATTGAAAAGGGCTATGTCACTCTTGTCCACCGGCAGCTCGAATCCTTTCCACGGACGTTCTCTGTCATCCCACAAGTACCAAAGCCATCTTAATCTTAGCGCTCTACTAAAGCTTTCCAGTTCAATGATGCCGGCTCCGCCATTGAACGGTGGCATACAGACTTTAACCCATGCCACCTTGCATTTACCTCCTGACAGCTCTTGGTCTCCTGCCCAAAGGAATCTTCTCCTCAGCTTGTCAATCTCCTTCAGGAAGTTTTTTGGTGCCTTCACCACCGTCAACATGTACACTGGTAGGGAACTGAGGACCGAGCGGACTAGTTCTCTTCTTCCAGCAATGTTCAGTAGTCTCCCCTGCCATCCTACTACTCTTGATTTGGCTCGGTCTTGAATGTACTGCAAATGCACCATCTTGAGTCTCCCTAGAGTGAGTGGAAGCCCCAAGTATTTCATCGGGAATGCCACTCTCGGCCCAGGAAATTCCTGTAGCACCTCATCCATGTCGATGCCAGCACATCTGATCATAGCCACGGTGCTTTTCTGCATATTGATCTTCAGCCCAGTGGCTTCACCAAAGGCACTCATGATCTCCATGATACAAGAGATGTCTTCCTTCTTTGGATTAGTGAAAATCACCGCGTCGTCAGCATACATCGAAATCCTCAGACTTGCATGCCTACCCTTCAGTTTTGACAGGAAACCCTGCTGTGTGGCAACATCAAAGATATTGTTTAGTACATCGATTGCCAGGATGAACAGATATGGCGACATCGGGTCGCCCTGTCGGAGCCCCCTCAAGTGATTGATGCTATCTCCTGGGCAGCCGTTCAGCATAATGGAGGAGGAAGAGGTCCTGAGGATTGTGGCTAACCAATCTAGCCATCTTGTCGGGAACCCCTTCCTGCCGAGCAGCTCAAGGAGGTACTCCCATGAGACTGAGTCGAAGGCCTTGGTTATGTCGAGCTTGATGAGGCAGGCAGGCGTCTTTGTTCTGTGGTAGTGCCGTGCAAGCCCCCGAACATACATGAAATTCTCTTGAATGCATCTCTTCTTGATGAATGCGCTCTGTGCAGAGGAGACAAGTTTGTCGATATATCCAGCCAGCCGGATCGCCAATACCTTTGTTAGAAGCTTTGCAAAGGAATGGATAAGACTTATAGGCCTAAAGTCTTTTGGCTCCATTGCAATTTCAGTTTTTGGGAGAAGCACCACTTGTGCACGGTTGAGGTGATCCAGTGCTCCATTGTGATGTATGTAGAAAGCATTGAAAGCATTGACTACATCCATCTTGATTATCTGCCAGCACTGCTTATAGAAATCATTGGTGAACCCATCCGGTCCAGGCGCCTTCTCATTAGGCAGGCATCTGACCGCCTGCTCAATCTCCCCCTCCGTGAAAGGCCTGTCCAACTCAAGCCCCGGTAGCTGTTGCAATTGGGTGATGTGGATGTTTTCCCACCGTATGGTGCGCTGCCTGCGCTCCTTCATCCCTATGAGCCTCTGGAAATAATCCTGCAGAACGTGTTGTTTCTCCTCATGGTTCCAGGCCAATGTGCCATCTAGTTTCCTAAGCGATGGGATGTATTGCCTCCTTTTTCTAGCAGCCATCTTTAAATGGAAGAATCTGGTGCATGCGTCCCCAGCTCTTATGTAGTTGATTCTAGATGCTTGTCTTCTCCTGCTCCTCTCCAGTGCGGCTAGTCCCAGTACTCTGACTTTGAGTTCCTGTCTCAGTGATATCTCTTCACTTGAGAGCTGTCGATCTTCCTGGGCTATGTCAAGTCTCAATATGACCTCATTTGCAATGTGTAGCTGGAGCCGCGTATTGCTAAAGAGCACTTTGCTCCAGTTGCGCAACGCTCGTGCAGTCTCTGCCAACTTTTTGCTTAGAACAGTATGTGCGGATCCCACCTGTGGTTTGCTCCACGCTGCCTGTACCACCTCACAGAAACCATTGATCTTCAGCCAGTGATTCTCAAACTTGAAGAAGGCCTTTCTTGCGACTCGGTCTCGATGGTTGAGTATTAGCGGGCAATGATCAGAGGCTCCAGTAGCCAACGCGCTCAGCGCAAAGTTTGGGAAAGCCACTTCCCATTCAGCAGTGCAAAAAGCCCTGTCCAGTCTCACCAGAGTTGGGTTTTCCCTTTCGTTGGACCAAGTATATCTCCTATTTTGTAATGATATCTCCATGAGTTCGCATTCGTCCAGAGCTCTTCTGAACTTGCCCATGAGTCTCCTGTTGAGGTTCAAATTGCTTTTGTCACTTGCTTGATAAATGAGATTAAAATCTCCAATGATCAACCATGGGACATTTGCTACTGGCTTGATTGTCTTCAATTCGTCTAAGAAATCATCCTTTCGGCTGTCGTCTGATGGCCCATAGCAGGTTGTCAGCAGGAAAGAAGTGCTGTTGGATGATACCTGCACCATTGCAGAGATGGTGAAGGATCTGTTGACTACATTTGATACAGAGACCATGTCCTTGTCCCAGCCCAGTAAAATGCCACCCCTTGTTCCCTGGGCACCCAACTCAATATAAGAGTCAAGATACTGTCCAAGTATTTCCCGCGCTAGACCGGCAGTGATGTTGCTCAGCTTGGTCTCCTGTAGACACACAATATTCGGACGTGCAGAAGCAACAGTCTGTCTAACAAGCTCACGATGTGCAGCATCGTTGAGTCCTCTGACATTCCAGTTAAGCATGATTAAGTCGCTGCTATCCATAAACAAACATGGCTGCTACTGCTGACATTGACACAAGATCACTGATACACTTGGTAAACTGACACCCACAGACATCATACTGACTCCAAGCCTTGAACCGAAGGAGAAGAACAACACACAACCTGCTCCAATTGATACTCAACCTAGAGCGGCTACCTGACACTGGGAACAATGCTGTGAAAGCAACGCCCGATACAACAGTGAACTGTAATCCTCCTAATGCGAAACAACAACCTACAGACATAGCACCATAACCACACCCTGCTCCAAACCGGCGATGGATAACTAACATTCCATGGACTTGACTTGCAGATCCTGGACCCCAGCTCAACTCAGACTCCTCCGGCTCCCATTGCCTCGGCGCCCTCAGCTGCCACCAACTGTGCAGTTACCGCCGTCACTGCCCCGCTGTCCAAGGAGGTGAGCCTCCGCACTGCGTCGATCTGTTCCTTGCTTAGTGGTTTGCCGAAGGTCTTGGCAAACGCCTCAAGCGCCTCTTCCCCAATCGGGTCATTGGGGCCAACCACCTCGAAGGCCTTTATCAGGCGATGGCTAGCCCTCTTGGAGACCGGCACAGAGCAAACCTTTGCCTTCTGTCGGGTGCTCCTCCGTAGTCCTCCCACAGGTGCCATCCCAGTCTTTGTCCTCGTCGAGGCTCTGGCCTGCTGCTTCTGCACCACTGGCGTCTCCAGGATCGGCTGCTCACACGACACGAAGATGCTCTCAACTATCTTGTTCCGGCGCTCCTCTAGCATCATCTCTGCCACCTGCTCGGTGATGCAAGTGGTGATCATCTGACCGTCGACCTCCTGCTGCACCCCCGGCCCAAAGTGAATCACATGGTTGTAACCCAGGGCAGCAGCCTCCTCGTTCAGCTCAGCAATCTTGCTCCAGTTAGCGTCATTCGGAGTGTAGATTGGGGAGTGCAGCTCTCCCGCCAACGGACTCCCAGGGGGGGAGAATGACAGCGGCCTGCTCACTGCCTCCGCACACGCTGCCAGCGCCTCCCCAATCATTGGGTCATAGTCCCCCAATGGCCGGGCGGAGTCTGACCAGATGTCGCCGATGCACGTATCCTTGAAGAAGTCCAGCATCGGGTCCGGGTGCCGTGGTGGAGGTGGGGGCGCTCCATCTGCTGTCTGGAGTGTCCCAGAGAGCAGGGCAAAGCCGGGGTCTGCCATGCCAGCTCCCAGCTTCTCGGCGGCCACCCTCCAGTCGTCACCGGACCTTGTCCTTGCGGCTGGGGAACGTGACCTGCGGCGTTCCCAGTCGGCGTCCACCAGGCGCGCAGGGTCACGCGTGCGTGGGGAGTCGCGCCCATCGCGTAGCAGCTGACGGCCCCGCTCACCTTCGCCCGCTCTGCCCGCGTCCGCCACAGCCACCCAACGTCTGGTCGTTAGCGGGGAGCGTGTGCGCTGGCGCCCACCGTCTGCATTGCTTGAAGATGTCCTGATGCATTGCAGCAGGCTGAACGTCTGCCTGCTCGGCTCCTGGAAGCCGCGCCTCGGTCGCCGTGGCCCGTCGTCGTCGTTGTCATCATGGCCCCTCGTGGCGTCCCCTCCCGGTGGCGGACGACAGGGAGCCGCCCTGGGGCGCGCCCGAAGGCCATCCAACACCCCCGGCGTCCAGTCGTCAAAGTTGTAGATCAGCGGGTAGTCCTGCGACTCGGGGGAGACGGAGGAAGACGCACCACTTTGGCCGGAGCTGGGGGTGCGTTCCCGAGGTGGATTCCAGTCCTCCACCAGATCAAGGTGGATGAGTAGGTCATAGCTCTGTCCCCGCGGTGGGGCGACCTCCCTGGGGTGCTGGCCACCGCCCATCGCCGGTGGCGCCTGGCCCGCACCATTATCGAAGATGGTCACCACCTTGGCACGTGGCAGCAGATCAGGAAACCACATCCACGCCCAGCAATAGAGGGTGTCCGAGGCCTGCTGACGGTAGGTGACACGGTCTATCTTGTCGAAGAGGCACACCTCACCCAGCACCTCCTTGAGCACCTCCAGGTTCCAAGCATGGCCAGGCAGGTTCTCTATGCCCATCCTGACATGGTACCACCAAGTGACGTCCCTTCCATGGCCATGCTCAACCCAAGGTATGACGTTGAAGTTGACCCCCTTGACACGCAGAGCGCCAACCCGCAGCGCCAGGGTCTTCTGGTGCGGATGATCGAACAGGATCAGGAAGTCTTCCGGGCAATGGCGCGTCGTGCGCATCTCGTGCGGCGGCATGCGGACGCAGCCCGCAACGACCCTGCTCACATCGCCGATGCTGATGTCGATGTTTTGTGGCCTGTTCCGTGCCACCAGAAGCACTCCCCTAGTGCGGTACTTGGTGGCCTCCTCCGCCATGGCCACCAATCTGATCACCACAGCAGTGCCCGTGGTAGGGCGGTTCTCCGGCATCCCAGGGTACCAGGTCATCTCCTCCTTCTCAGCAGGCGGTGGCCCTGGAGCGGCAGGCTCCTCCTCCCCAGCGGATGCCGGCCCCTTGAGGACCCGCGCACCCACGTCCGACTGCGGCAAAGGCGGGAACACCAAGCGACTGTGGATGGAAGGTGCGTCTGGCTTGGGAAAAACAAGGCGGGATTGTATGGTGGGCTTTGGTGGAAACTTGAGGCGAGAGTGGATCGGAGGGCGGTGAGCGCCCTCCCTCTTCTCCGGGCAGTCCCTGGCTAGGTGACCGTTTCGGCGACAGGCCAGGCAACGAAGTGGGTCCCTACACTGAGCGAGCTTGTGATCCTTGCCTAGGCAACGAAAGCAGCGGCCGGTGAACGAGACCTTATAGCCGGCCGGCGGGCCGGGGCGCCCCAGCATCTCATCTGACGACATGCATGCCGGTGAGCAGTCATCATCGCATCTGATTATATGTGCACATCTTAGTCAGTACATATCTTTGTTTCTCTCTATCTAGTACTCCTTGTACTCTTTCTGGACACTGGATCAGTATATGAATATGTGATGTACTCCTATAAGTCATCGCTCAAGTATAATAATATTGCCTGATTCGCTTTTTAACTGCAGAATAGTAATAATGCAAAAGACCTGTATCAGAGATATATATCGTCGTCCCTGGATCAGCTGCATCATCAGATTCATCCAGCATTTCAGATACAGCAACACCTGCACGGCACACGCACGTTCTTCCACTATTGCCTATTGGCAGATGCAGTCATGCAGATCTGTGAGATCTCTTCTCTGAATTCAGAAAGGCGTCCACTTTCAGGTTGGCATATGACATGATGAATCATTGCCTGAATCCGGCTGCATACATATTTGTTTATATGGACATGAACCTATCCCCAAATGCTGGCCAGATTAAGGAGCTAGCACAAGCGCGCACTATGTAGAATAGAATTATATACAGTTGAGTGCTCGCCAATTGTCAATGGCACTACTACACAGCCACTTTGGGTCGTCGATGCAATGCACACGTCAGGATCTCCTTGCTTCACCCATGGAGTGCGGTTATTTTAGGACGGGTAGCATGCAATTCTACTGAGGTTGTCTTCAGGTAAGCGGAAATTTGATTCTTGTATGTAAGTACCGGGATAAATCAGGGACCGATTTACAATACATCGATTCAAGCTTCGTTTACAACCATACATCTTCATGCATGTCAGTTGTCGAATTTGCTTTAGCTTCCGCACACTTGTTGCCATGTTCACTCCTCGATCTTGCGGATTCATGGATCGACGGCGGGCAGCGTAAGTGGCACCCACGCAAGCTAGGTTTCGATGGACATCTTCGACGACGACGACAGGGACATGCCAAGCTCCAGGTTTAGCGGGGAGCAATGGCACTGTCCATGAGCTTGTTCCTTGTCCATCTCTGAAACTGATGCCTTCGGAGACAGAGAGTTCGAGGGGCCGGCAGCCCTGCAACCTGACGGGTTGGAGACGACAAGCACCACGTGTCTGCTTCCACTCTCACAATCCTGATCCTGAACCTGCCACGCATCGAGTGTCGAAATGTTTCTCAGTATAATTAATTTGTTCTTCCAGACAGAAAAGGAACTAAAAAACCCGGAAGATTTCAGATAGGAATAGCTTTTTTTTTAACCATGTCGAAGAGGCTGGATCGGCGCTTGCTGCTCTTCTTCGCGGCGCCGGCGCTGTTCTGCCTGAGGAAGAACTTCTGAGCGTGGCTGGCCACCTGCGTGGGCGTCCTGGTGGTGACGAAGCCCCGGGAGATGCCGCGCCAGTCGCCTCTGCCCAGCTTCTCCAGCCCCACCAGGAACAGCCGGTGCTCCTCCTCGCTCCACGGGACCCCTTTCTTCCTCTCCCGCAACGCCGCTGACCCGCGACCGCCGTCGTCGGAGAGGTAGCCACCGCCGTCGCCGGCTCTTTGGGCCGAGCACTCGTCGATGGACAGGAGCAGACCCGACGGAGACGGCGAGACAGGCAGAGGCCAGCCGCCCTGCAGGCTCAGGCAGCAGTCCACGCTGTAGCTCCTGTGCAGCTGCGACGCCGGCGCCGGCGGAGCGGCGGCGCCACCGCCACTTGTTGAGGCGGCATGGAGCTGCACCCCGAACAGCCTCAGCCCTGCCGCGGCGGCCTCACTCCCTCTCTGGTGGTCTGCGGTGGCGATGCGGCAGGCTATCGAGCCATGGCCGTAGCTACCACAGTTGGAGCATCTACTCGCCACGGCATGCATTGTCTGCACGTATAAAAAAGGAAGGCTATCTGCTATCTCAATTCTCAGCAGAATTATATATGCGAATGAGAACAACTGTGCTGGTCTTGGCATATGCCAACAACGGCCGAGACAACAATAATTGGAGCCGTCATTTTCATGTAAGTAGTAGCTTATTGGATTTTTGGATATACTATTATCATATATAGATATTATTTCTATCTTTCTTGGTGACTACACTGTCAATGCACTAATCTCCTGACTATGTTGGCTAATCCAACCAGAGTCTTATCTTCTCTAACTACTGGATCTCTCTTTGATGCACTGCCGCTGGTAAAGCAAAGAGATTTGGGGTGAAGTGCTTGTCAGTCCATGATGGAGACAGGCATATACTCCTATATACTATTGTACATTGCATGACCCAATTCACTGTTCATGGTTTATTTGTGATCAAAGGAGATTGAGGGCTTGTGGCAGAACGTTTTGTGTAGGTCCATGCATGGGTCCCTGCTGGTCTGCTGTCCATCTGCTTTGCTTCAGTAAGCGTGAAGAGATTTGGGACACCTACCTAATTGGTCACTGAAAAAGGTGTAGTGCGAATAGTCTCTGATCTGATCCACTAACTCTGGCTTCAGGTACAGGCATGACATGGCCTGCAAGATTCAAGATCTCCTTTAGCCCCCAGCTTTGTCTAATCCAATAATGCTCAGCGTGTAAACAAAGAAAAAGACTACTAATTATGCTGTCATATTTATCCTTCTCTTTTTCTTGGAGAATATGTCGCATTATAAAAATTTCTTATTGATATTATGTTGGTAAAATAAAATTGAATCCAAACTTTTCTGTGAGGAATAACAATATCACAGTTAATAAAAGAACTCTCCCTATATTAATAGAACACATGTTTTTTCTTGGAAAAAAAAGGCGCATCAGCACAGCTCTTTCTCGTTAATTGGGCTCATTCCTACTCGTTCAGTTCGAAAGGCCCAATAAACCAGCATCCGCGCAAGAACACCACAAAGGTCCATGTTTGAACCTAGGCCCACAAATCCCGAGCCCGACCCGCCGCTTCTCCGGCAGCGAGTCCAGTGCTAACTCAAATGACAAAAATACCCCCTCCCCCCCCCCACACACAACACTGAGCCTCAGCATGGTACACCAGTAATTACCCCGACCCCATGTACCCCTTTTTCGTCATTTGGCAAATGGAAATGATAAACTAATGAGCCCGTCGTCTGAAAGCGGAAGGCAAACCCGGCTGCCGTACAGTAGTGTCACTGCTGCAGAGTGCAGACTGCCTCAGCCTCACCAAGCGAAGCTCGTTGGCGGCTAGGGTTTTGCGGCCTCCCGCAGTGACCAAAGTCCAAACCCTAGAGCACTCGTCCCCATTCCATGGCGTGCTAGGCTTCGATCGAGGCTGTGGGGATTAGTACCGTACCGCGGGTTGGGGTTAGAGCAACCGCCGAGCGGAAATGGCGTCGAGGAACCAATTCGATCTCCTTGGAGACGTCGACAACGACGACCCCGCCCACCTCCTCGCAGCCGCCGAGAAGAAGGCGGCCGCGGCACCGAAGCCCGCGCCAGCGCCCGCGCCGGCCAAGCTGCCCACCAAGCCCCCGCCGCCCGCGCAAGCTGGTGAGTCCATAGCGATACGCGGTTTGTGTTTGGTAGAAATTATCCGATTTCGGGATCCACGGGTGCCATCTAAAGCTCGGAGTTCATGTGAAATTTCACTCTTTTGTGATCGCAGTGAGGGAAGAAAGGAGCTATGGCGCTCCACCGCGCGATGGTCCTGGACGTGGTGGTCCAGGACGCGGAAGAGGCGGCCGCGGCGGCAGGACCGGCCCGAGGCGAGATTTTAGTGATGCTGATGCCAACGGCTTTGAGGGAGGGTATGGTGGTGGTGGCTTTGGAGACGGTGGAGTTGCTCGCGGTGAAAATGGTGAGGGGAGGCAGGCAGAGAGGGGTCGTGGGCCCCGCCAGCCTTACCGTGGAGGTGGGCGCCGTGGTGGGTATACCGATGGGCAGTCTGGGGATGAGTTCGGACGTCCTCGCCGGGCATGAGCGCCACAGCGGCACAGGCCGTGGTTACGAGATGAAGCGTGAAGGGGCTGGGCGCGGAAATTGGGGAACTCCGACTGATGAAGGCCTTGCACAGTTAAGATTGTTGCTATTCAGTCTTTGATATGTGGTTTGATGAACCACTTTTAAGTTACTACGATGGATGTGTAGAGTTTTGACCTCTCTGTGTGCGACTTGTAGGGACACTGTGGATGCCGTTAATCCTGAGGAAACTGCTGCCGTGGTGGAGGATGACAAGAAACCTGAAGATGCACCACAGTCTGAGGTTGAGAAGGACAAGGAAGGTGCGGAGAATGAAGAGGAAGAAAAGGAAGCTGAGGATAAGGTATATTTCTGATTTCTGATTTGTACTATGACGCTCCTGCTACCACATACCACTTTGCATTGTGTCTGTTTATAGTATGGCTAGCACATTCTGTACAGGGTGATGGTAGCACTCTTGAACATGCCTAGCACCTCCTGTAATTTTGTGTACTATGACACTTTTAATGTTCAGAACATTTGTTCATATAACTGGAAAAAATGTGGAGTAGTTTGGTGGAAATATTTTGTGATTCTTATAGTTTCATTCATATCGAACCTTGCTCGTTAGTCTAGTTATTTATTTTAAAACTTCTTGCTTGAAAATCAGTGTTGCTGTGCCAACATGGGGCTGGCATTACCTTCTTGATGATTGCATTATTTTTGTATTTTAGAGACTTCTGCTTTTCAATCCATTACTTTTTGCTTTTTTCTGCCAAATGTAATGGCCCTCTGTTAGAATGTATGCTTTCATGTTTGCTAGTCAGTTTTCTAGTCATGCGAAATTCGTACTGTATCAGATACTTGTATTGTACCCGCACCTAGCTTTGACTATGGTGAGCCATTGACCCACTGTTTTCAACGTTTCTAGATATGACATACTGTAGCACACTCAAAAGAAGTGGATTGCTGATATTCATTTTCCCTCGTACCAGTTCATAATTTCATGCATCAGATGTGATGTGATGCCACTTAATATTTGAATGAACTGTTTTTGTTGCATAAGGGATACTTAGAATAAAATGATGCTTTGAGTACTCCAATCCAGAACATGCCAAGTGCTTGCAAGTTTTGGCTCCAAGATTTGATTTGGGATATTTGTGTTTCTTGTAAAACAATACAGTTTATTATGATAGCAGTATCATTATTCCCTCATTCTCCTTTTCCCCCTGTGGCTGGTTTTATTAAATCTTTGTGTATCTGTAATTCAACTTCTCTAGGCCTTTCAGGTGCTTTTGTATAGGTACTCCTGTATCTTTGCTATATTCCTGTTACTGATATGTCATACCTGCATACTTACTGGAATTAAGTTGGGATGCCATTTTTTCATCGAAATAGAGTAGTTTGTGAAATAATGTTTGCTCCAACCATGGTGCAGGAGATGACTTTGGAGGAATATGAAAAAGTACTGGAGGAAAAACGAAAAGCTTTACTTGCCCTTAAGGCCGAGGAGAGAAAAGTTGAGATTGACAAGGAGCTGCAGTCCATGCAACAGTTGTCAGTTAAAAAGGATGCTGATGAAGTGTTTATCAAGCTGGTAGGTTACATTGCGTGCATACTACTCTTTCCTTTTTCCTGTTGGTCACAGTTGGTTTTGATTTTCACCCAAACAATTCTAGGGCTCTGATAAGGACTTGAAAAAGAAAGAAAATGCTGAAAGAGAAGAACGGGCCAAGAAGGTATCTGATATTTTCACCTCGTTACACATAAGTCTAATAATCAGAGTTGCTGTTGTTTTGCTAACTGCTATGTTTCCTGTATCCCTTGTTCCTGCCTCCCTGAAGTCCCTGAGCATCAACGAATTCTTGAAGCCGGCTGAAGGTGAGAGGTACTATAACTCCAGTAGCCGTGGCCGTGGGCGCGGTAGGGGTCGTGGTGAGCGTGGGGGGTTCCGTGGTGGTTACAACGGTGGTTATGGGGGACCAGCTGCTGCTCCAGCCATCGAAGACCAGGCTCAGTTCCCTGCCCTGGCCTAAGCACAGCTGGGTTTACTCCTGAGTTCGCTCAAGATCATGTCACTGTTGTTGAGTCCTCTCCTCTGTGCGTCAGTCTCAGTCCTATTGTTGTTGCCGCTGCTATGTCGCTGCTCGCCGTGTGGTGTATCCGTGTGTGCTGACGAGTGTGGTGTTGTAGGGGTTAGCTGCTTCTATTTTTTGGTAGGATTATGTATCCAACATTTCTGATGTACTGGTGTGCTCGTGATTAAACAAATGGTTTTGCTCACTGAAATTAAATGATGTCATGTATTCCGGGGCTTCCGGTATCTGCCCTCTGGCCCGCCTCGTAATGGTTGTGGACTTTGTCCCCGGAGACGGACAAGGGAAAGTAAGAGTTAATTAACACCAAACAAACATCTTCACATACTTGCCCACAAGGATTCCGATTCAGCAACAGCTCGAGTTATCAAGTACCTTCACATCCTTCCCCACAAGGATTACGATTCAGCAACGTTAATCGGACGAAACTAAAAGCTCGAGTTATCAGGTACGGAATCGTTTTCGGCTACTTGGAGTTCCGAGTTCTCATCACCACGGGGACTTCAGCTTGTACGGTCCAATGTTCATCGGGTAAGAACTCATCACCACGGGAACTTCAGCTTGTACAGTCCAGTGTTCAGCGCAGAAGATGCCACGATCACATTGTCATCGAACCAGGCTGTCTCTTCCTTCTCACCCAACGGCAAAGATCTACGTTCAGGGGGCAAGTATAAACTCCGAGATGGTTCTGAGCCCTAAAAGACAAGGCATGGAATAAGGTTTGTTTATGCACCTTTTTTTAGAGAAGTATAGTGCAAACAGTACAATATTACCTCAATCACATTCAGTTTCCAGCAGTCAACCCCTCCATCCACAGCGGTGGTAATGATCACATTTGGATTACGACACCAGGAAAGCGAGACCACTCCTGAACATTACGATAAAGCAACACATCTTAATATATTCAATTGACTATAAGCATAAGCACATAGAGTTTTAATTTGACAAACATGGGACCAAAGAAATTGCAACAACTTATATGATAAATAAAATAAAAGATAAAATATAGATCACACAAAAATGCAACTGGAAATGCATAATATAATACTAATCTTCAGCCGGAAAAGAATCCCTGCCTCCTCAGACCTCTAATCACTGTCGCAAACGCATTTCTATACTATCCAGCAATTTTCAGTTACTTTTGTTACAAAATCTTGACTACCAGCAAGGAAGCGCAGTATAGTGCTAATGGCTTCAGCTTGACATATTCCTTGTCCCATGAGCTTTCCGCTACTACAATGTTGATCAGCATGGCAGCAAAGGGAAACACTAGAGCTAGCATATTACCATTTGGCCTTGATAAGTCAAGAATCATTTGGGATCCCGGTGGTTCCATAATTCTCCATCGGCTTGGGGGCAAGCCAAATCAGGGGAATGTCAGGATATGGCCATGGGCTTATGGGCCGGCCAGCGTGTGCCTCACAACCAAGGCCCAAGGAAGACACTATGAAGCACTACAAGAGCAACAACAGCCGGACGGGAATGGGCATCGAATATTCAGAATACCAAACAGGTTCATCCTCCCTCTCGAGTTTTCCCCTCTCTACTGTTCATCTTCCTTCTCTGAAACCCTACACTTCCTCTGCTGCTCTAATTCCCTGCTCCTTCCTTCCATCCAGTTACCGGTTGCTAACATACTGGTTGTAAATAGCACGTAAATTTTTTTATCAGGGGAGCTCTGTCCGAGCACCTCTAACACTGACAACTGCATGCGCTACCTAGCCAGTTCCCAGGATAAGCAGGCACTGAGGCACAGTCCACAATCAGCGCTATATTAGCTGACCAGCTAAGGCAGTGTACAAACTGCATGCCGAGCACAACTTAAGGCAGCAGCACTAGCATAGTAACCGCTCTGTTTTCTACCCACTTCCCTACTGTTCAAGCACTGCTCACAAATTTCCATTCAATGCTCACCTGGTGATAGTGTCCACTACTGTTTATACTAATCTTCAGCCGGGAAAGAATGCCTGCCTCCTCAGGCTTCTGATCACTGTAGCAAACACTTTTCTATACTCCAGCAATTTGCAGTTACTTTTCTACACACTTCCTACTGTTCAAACACTGTTCACAGATTTCGAATCAATGCTCACCTGGTGATAGTGTCCACTACTGTTTAATTTTCGAGTTTAATGTTCACAGGTAAAAAAACAGGCACGGCCAACCATGCTAGCAAGTTAAGGCTCCAACTAAATAACAAGCATTGTGAAATTACCTTTTTTAGGTCCAAAATCAGATAATGGATGATAAGTGTTGCGTAAATCCCATATCTGAATGAAGAAAAGCAACATAAGGTACAAGGGTAAAAAGAGATGAGGGAATCTAGAGATGGGACGAGGCTAAATAGCTGACCTTGACTGTGGTATCATCACCTACTGATCCGACGACAAACTCCACCGGGTGGTTTGCATTCCAATGAATCTCAGTGCAATGCTTGTTCTTTTGGTTAATGCTGTTTGGAAGCCATGATCATGAATAGTGGGGAATTAAGTACCACTTAATATTAAGAAATAATTCTCTAACCTGTGTGTTGGTTTCTTTTCTCTCAGGTCCCAAATCTCTACATTTATTTAACAAACAAGATTATTATAGAACTAGTATACAACAAAAGAAAATCGTCATAAGCACAGGTAGATAGTTATAGACATTACTTGCTGTTGCAGCATGGCATGTGCTTGCAATTACTACAGGATACTGAGGGTGCCAATCTAGGAAAGTAGTTCTTGAACTTGATCCAACATCAGCCAACTAAAATCAAACAAAGATTATTCAGAAATTAGATTTGATGATATGCAGATAACGTGTTCTTTTATTTAATTACTATATTATCACTTACCTCATAAGATTTTATAGGATGATCAAGCTGGTAAAGCTTTAACTTCTCACTATCTCCACCACAGGCAAGGATATTTTTATGCTGATGATTGCTAAATGATATGGCAAAAATCTAAAATAACAAAACAAGTATTACACACATGTATCAGTCACCAAAAGCTAGAATTGAACTAATGCAAAAGCTCACTTTTCCACTGATTTCATTTAGCTTTAGCACCAACCCACGGTTGTCAGTACTGTTGGGCTTCTCTAGAAGAATCCAGTCCTCAACATCATCACGGTTAACCTTGGATTCTAGAGTAAATCCTCTTAGAGAGTGTTCAATGAAGTCTTCCTTAAGAAGACTGTCAAACTCCAATTGCCTTTTTGGAGCAGCTTCCTCCCTACAGATTTGAGGTTATCATCAAGTATTCTTGTACCATTGTATTGCACGTAAGTATGTGACACAAATAAATAGGAAATTATAGAAATTATAGCGCTGAAAAGTAAATTGGAAACATACACTTCTTTTATCTGGAACTGATTTCCACCACCAATTGCGGTACTGTCAGATTAGTTGTATAAACCAGTTGAAGTTAGTAAGGAGCCATTCCATATGAAAACCACATAATTTTGTGAAAAAACTTAGAACAGGTAAATAACTAAATCACCATCTCTCATATAGAGTCTGTATAAAGATGAATACTTACTGGGATCTTTCGGGTACCCCAAAACAGCAAGAAAAGGCACTGCATGCATAAACAAAACGGTGTGATCAACACAAAACATAGGAAGGATATATAAAACACGTGGACAATATGGGAGTTGCTAAAATTCAGAGACCTGATTTTAAAGGTTTTTTCAGACGATGAATGTGAATCGCCCTATCAAGGTCTAACAGACCTCTTATCTTCTTTCTCAGGGCAGCTTGCTCCCTAGGCCCCGTTTTGCACGGTTTTTGGATAAAACCCAATCCATATGCAGCGATTTGGTACCCCCCGCTGGTTGAATGATTTCAGGCTCACCGCCGCGCTTGGAGGCGGAGGCACTTTTTCGCTGGTCAGACCCAGCCGAGATTGCAGGCCGCCGTGCCGGCCTCGCGCGGCTCCTGGACCGACAGGCCGTCGCTGATCTCGCCAAGATCGCATCCTCGCTGCTTCGTGGAGAGAGCGCATGGGCCTAGCATTTGCCGGTGGCGGCGGCGTCTCATGTCGATCAAATCTCAGGTGCCAGGAGGAAGAAGATGAGCTGACGCGTGACGCGTGACACGGGCGGGTTTGTGCGGTGTGGAACCGGATGAAAATCGGCCCGCGTTGTGTTGTGGCCTCCAGATGCGGTTTGCCATGGCCGGGTTGGGTCTTGTTCCAACCGGACCATGTTGGGCTTCTTCGCTCTTTCTTCCTTCCGCGTACGTTCCCAACCGTTGCCGGCGCCAGGTCCGCTGCCGCCACCCCTGCCGGGCTTCGCTGGCGCCCCTGCACCCCCGCCCATTATTCCCCGCACAGCCCAAGGAGTTCTACTTGTACCATGATGGCTACGGCTGCGGTCGGTGCGGCGGGGCGGAGGAGGCGTGAGGCGATCAGCGATGGAGTTGGAATTGGCGCAGGGAGGGAGAAATGGCGGTGCCAGCCGAGCCGAGCACGGGATTTATGTCCATGTGGCGTCTCCCGCGGGCCCCTCTCAGCGCCGTATAGAGTTTTAACCACGCTGCGCTTGCTGCTATATTTTTTGAACATTCACCAATAAAATGTAGTATCTGCCATTATACTTTTTTGTATTTCTATTCTATAAAATTAAAATTCTTCCTGAAATACTTTATTGAGTGTTTGATTTAGCGGTGTATCCCCCAAAATACTTTCTGAAAATCCAGAAAAAAAAACATCTAAAGACATTGCATGCTCAAAATTATATTTTACTTTTCAATTAAAATTAATCAGGCAACACCATTCAGCCCTAAGCCATAAAAAATTGGACGTTTGGGACTGCTGTTTGGGGTAGACCATGCATATGTCTACCTCCACGCCAACCACGCTTTCCGGCCACGAAATGCATATATCTAACTGGAAATTCTTCCTTCCGTTATAGAGCATACACATATTTGCTCATAAATACATTGCTATTTTAATTTTTATACTACTCATGTATTGGTACAATTATGTATCAAGTTTTGTTACTTTTTTCAAAACCCATAATAATCTATAGTTTTAATATATGATTCAAGCCGGCAAGGACTTAGTTGCTGATGTGCCAAGAATTGGTATGTCTGCTTTGTTTTTATGCCAAGAGAGACCTCTCATTTTTTTTTCAAATTGCGGCCTTTGACATTGGTGCTTTAGGTTTGATTAGTTGGACTAATAGATTAAAATAAGGAAAGTATTGTTCGTGTATAGTTTGTGCAAGTTGTGTGCCGAAGTTTGTCACACCAAGCCTTTGGTAAACTGTTGCGGCCATATAGAAAATGTGACAAGTAAAATCGAAGCCGCAAGGGTTAGACACGAAAATAAATCTATGATGTCTGGAACAAGGTCCTAAGAAAATATAACATGTCATGCACGGTTGCAGCGTTGAACCAAACAGCTAAAAAAAACTGTGTGACACGACAAATAGAACTGTAGTTTTTCTGTTTTTTAATAAAGTCACTTTGGCTAGTCGATATTCGAAATAGAGGTAGCATGCTCTCCATCGAGTTCCAGACGCCAGTGGCGCAAAAAAAAAAAAAGGTTACCGACGCCACGACGGTATATCTATGTGAATGACATTGCCGCAAAAAAAACATGCAAATGATTTTATAGTACAACAACAAACAAATTATTTTTCTCTATTTTTGCGTAACACAAATTTCAGGCGTCGATCAAACAACGTTGGAATTCTTTAAACCATTGAAGGTCGAAGAGGCTCAATGCAAATTGGTTCCATAGGAGAACGACTTTTGAAAACCATCCTTTGGGACTGCGACTGACACCGGCGGAGCTAGAACAAATCCGACGGTGCGCTTGGCTTGTGGGTATAAATATGGTGAAAATTTAGCTTTTACTACTATTTTTTCATTTTTCTTTGGGTGTGGCCGCACCTAGTTATTTGAGTATAGATCCGCCCATGGCGTCTGATATATATTCCCTCCGTCCTAAAATAACTATCGTTTTGAGTTTTCGTGTCGCAGGTTTGACTAAATTTATAGAAAATACGTGCAATGTTTGTATCTCCAAATAAATTTGTTAAAAAACTAGATTCAAATATCTTTCCGATGAACTAATTATGTACCATAAATATTAATACTTTTTAATAGATATTTAGTCAAAGTTGTTGCGAGAACGACTGTTATTTTGGGACGAAGGGATTACATTACCAAATATTTTTCCCATCAAACCATTTTCAACAGATAGCTATTGTAGTAATAATATACAAGTCTTATGACAGGCAGACGAAGCTCAAGAGACAAAGCCAAAGAGAGAGATAGAGAGAGGGGACAATGCAATTATGCAAGCTAGATCACACCTTGCGAATCAAGGAGTTCAGAAAAGATGCTATAATCCGAGTCTGGAAATTGGGAAATTGACTTGCGAAGATCGAAGAAGCTGTGTCGCTGAATGCTATCCCTGAACAGGAGGGCATTTAGGTGAGTGTTATACAAAATCTGCCCATCCTCCTGACGATCACTCATAACCTGGATTTGCTTGAGCAACCTCTTGTTTGAAAGATCATACAGCCCCACCCAACTTTCGTTGTTGTCTTTTAGAACAAGAACTACATCATTGTTGTTATTCTTGTGCTGACCAACGTTGGCGTTGATCACCCAGCGCGTTTGCAGAAACGGCGGTGGCAAGCAGTCTACCCGGTGGCGGTGCGCCCAGCTCTTGTCGTCGTCGTAGTCCTGGAGCACCCAAACGTCCATGGAATCGCCAAGGATGGCTGCCACGGCCACCATCCCGTCCATCTCCAGCAGGCAGAGCGAGAGCTCACCACCACCTTTGAATTCGCGGTGGCCGTTTCCGTTCCTCAGCGGCGGCGGCCGCGCTATCCGCCGGAACGTCTCAGACACTGTGTCGAACGCCAAGACCGTGCCGGTGGCCTTCGCCTCCGGATGGTCATCTAGCCAGTGAAGCCTGCCGCGGTGCTCAAGGCTGTGGATTACCATCCGGTCGCACATGTAGATGCCTGTCACCGCCGGACCCTGCAGCCGCCGGGTCTCAGCAGCCTCAAGCGAGCGGACGTAGTGCGACGCCCACTTGCCCCGGCCGTTGCACTCGTCGTCGTTGGTGAGCAGAAGCAGTCTGTGCTCGCCGGACGGCCGGTGGACGTACAGGGCGCAGGGCCGCGTCATCTTGTTGCTGTGCAGCGGCACGATGACCCACTGCCGGCTCACCGGGTTGCACACCAGGTAGAGCGAGACGTTGCCACGCATGAACCTCTCGAACAGCAGGAGCCCGCCGTCGACGCAGGAGCAGACCAAGCTGTAGCCGCTCTTGAAAAGACTCGGCACAATCTCGCACCTGGGGTACCCGGGGTGGAGGCACCGGCGGGCCTCCTCCTCCTTGTCGCCCAGCGCCAGCGGGATGGTGTCCAGCACGCCGTTGGCACCATGGCGTTGCACGATGAGCTCCAGGGGCCGCCGCCGGGCGTAGGCCGCCACGAACTCCGGCCCGCTGGTGATGCCGCGCCATACCCTGCACACGGCGCGGCACCGGAACACGGAAGCCGACGGTAGGCGGAGCAGGATCTCTGCCACCATGTCGTCGTTCAAGTGCTGCAGGGACGTCGTCGTCGCTTCAGCCGTGCCGGCGCCGGCGCCATGATCCATTGTCGTTTGCATTGTTTTCTTCAGACAGATTGGTTTTGGTTGGAGACGACGACGCCTTGATGATTATAATTGCTGTCCGTAAGCACGCGTATATATTGTAGACGTATACTAATACTATAGCCGTTCGAATTCGTAACATGCACGTTATTTTATTATTTTTTATCGGAAACGTGCACGTTATTAGAGTACAATACAACACTAGTACGTTGCGCGCGTGGTACGTGGGCCAGCAATAGATAAGTTTAGCAGGATCTTGTCCGTCTCCCCCACCTCGGGGTGGTCGAGCCAGTGAAGCTTGCCGTGATAATCAAGACACTGGGATGTTATGGCCTGGCTGAAGACATGGACGGTTGCGAGCGCCGGTCCTACTCGTCGGTAGGTCCTCGCAGCGTCGAGCTCGAGCGAGCCGACGTAGTGCGACGCCGGCCCGGTGATGCCGCTCCAGGTGTCGTTGGCGAGGAACAGGAGCCGGTGGAGGTACAGGCCACAGGGCAGCGTCAGCCCGTTGCGGTGCGGCAGTGCTACGGCGGACCACTGCCGGGAGATGCGGATGCCTGCTGCCACCACCCATGCCTGCAGGGTCCCTCTCGAACAGCAAGAGATCGCCGCAAGAAGCCATCAGCGTGTACTCGTCGTCGCCGGCGTGCCCCGTCCCCGTGGCAGGGTTGGAGTCGTTGTTATTGGAGGAGGGGTACCCGGGGTGGAGACACCGCCGGCTGGCCTCGTCGAGGGTGGCCAGCGGGATGGTGTCCAGCACGCCGTTTGGCACCATGGCGTTGCACGACGAGCTCCAGGGGCCGGTGCCGGGAGTAGGCCGCTACGAACCCCGGGCTGCTTGCGATGCCGCGCCATGCCCTGCACACGGCGCGGCACCGGAGCACGGACGCGCACGGGAGGCGGAGCAGGAACTCGGCCACCACGTCGGCGTTCAGGTCGTCCAACGACGAAGAGGACGTCGCTTCAGTCGCCGGCGCCGACGACGCCATGATCGGTTATTGTCTTTTCTTCTTCCGATCCGATCCCATCCCTTGCTTTTCAGATTGGGCCTGGTTTAGTTACCCGGAATCGGCGCCGCCGGAATTACACTGTAGCATTTAGTTTTTATTGGGTGATAATTGTTCATTGACTAATTAGGCTCAAAATGTTCGTCTTGCAAAGTACAGTACAATAAAACTGTGCAATTAGTTTTTAATTTCATCTACATTTCGTACTCCATGAATATACCGACATTTTGATGTGATGGGAATCTCAGTGAAATTTGGGGGGCAAATTTAGGGAACTAAGGCCCTGTTTGGCACGGCTCCACTTCACAAGCGAAGGCATTTTTTTGAGCTTCGGCTCCACAAACAATTCTATTAGTGGAGCTGGAGCCGTTCTAATGACCTGCTGGGCAAAATGGCTCCTCAGGGTTGATAAAAGGAATGAAATGACTAGAACACCCTTATTTTGTTCCTTTCTTTTCCCAGTTGTTCACGTGAGGCCGATCCTGATTCTCGACACGCTCTTCCTCCAACCCACGCACCCCTCCCGGGTGGCAGCGTGCCCCTCCTAGCAGCCCGCGTGCCCTCCTCGGTGGCCGCACGCTCCTCCCTGGTGGACCTGTGCCCCTCTCTGGTGACCCGCGCCCAACCCCGGCGGACTGCGTGCCCTCCCTGGTGGTCGCGTGCCCCTCCTGGCAGCCCGCGTGCCCTCCCCGGTGGTTGCGTGCCCGCTCCCCGACGGACGCCCCATCCCCGGCGACCTACGTGGCCTCCCAGCGACCCGTGTCTACTCCCCGGTGGCTGCGCGCGCCTTCCCAGCGACCTACGCGCCCCTCACCGACAGCCTGCGCGCCCCTTCCCCGCGGCCGCACCCTCTTCCCGGCGGGCGGAGCGCCCCTGCCCAGCGACCGCGCCCCCTTCCCGGCCGGCGGCGTGCCCTTGCCCAGCTGTCGCGCCCTCTCCAGGTAGCTCCCGATGGCCGTACGCTCTGGCGCCTGCGTGCTCCGGCGGCGGCGCCCCCCCAAGCAGCACGCCCCGCGCCGATGTGCCTGGGATGGGGGCAATCCTAGATTTCATCCTGTTGGCCTCCACGTAGGCAGGGTGAAGTCGGGTGAAGCCACTATTTTTGGCTTCACCTCTCATCTATTTTTTTTTTGTCTCAGCACGTTTTTAGGGGCTCCTCGCTGGAAACCGTTTCATTTTACCCTGTTTAGCAAAAAAAACAGCTCCTGAAACCGCAGGAGAAGCCCTGCCAAACGGGGCCTAAACATGGCCTTGGTTTTGGAGACGACACGCTCATTAATTTGCTGTACGTTCGTAAGCACACTATGGGTTCGAATTCGTAACGTACACGTCCACTCGTATGTCGTCCACGTCTACGTGCGTTTTATCCTACGTACAAGTCACGTACAACTCCATCTCTTCTGTCTAATCTATATCTATATCTATATCTATATCTATATCTATATCTATATTTATCTATACCTATATATCTATATCTATATCTAATAATAAAGAGACAAAATTTTCATGTAAGATGTAAGTAAGACTCCTACTCAACTAAGATTACATATAAGACTATGTTGATACTAATCCAAATAGATCAAACTCCAACTCGCTTTGTTGCTGCCGTGAAGTCTCATATTTTTCACATGTCTTTTTTTTAATAGGGCTCTCTTTGTTACCATGGACTTCAATTTTTTTCCTTGTCTTTTTTATTCTGATGAGGAGCACGCCAACTCGCTTTGTTGCTGCCGTGAAGTCTTATATTTTCCACATGTTCTTTTTTTAATAGGGCTCTCTTTGTTACCATGGACTTCAATTTTTTCCTTGTCTTTTTTATTCTGATGAGGAGCACGGTTAGCGGGGAGCGCGCCGCGGCGGCGAAGGTCTCGAACATGGGCATGAGGTGGTTCGGGAACAGTGACGGCGCGACAAGGTCCGGGGGCAGAGAGTCGTACGCCAACACGTCGAGGTCGTGGAACTCGATGGAGCCTAGCGTGCAGGGTCCCATTCGTGCACGCGCACGCATGCCGGACGTGCGGCGGCGTCACCGCGTCGTGCACGAAGAGGCCTGTGACGCCAGCAGCAGGGACAGGTGGAGTAGCTGGTTCAGATGGCCCTGCGCCGGAACGGCACGGCCACCACGGCAACAGATTCCATTATGTCAACCGCCAGATTCCATTATGTCAACCGCCATACTGCCCATACTACATCTTTAGTTCAGGTACGACTACGTGAGCCCCGCTCTATACGGCGGCAAAAAAACACCGTAAAAAACTAACTTACACGTTTCCAACGGCAAAAAAAAGGTTTCCAAAAAAAAATATATAGCAAAAAATAAACGTAAAAATCAATACCTGTTTCTACGAAAACAAAAAAAAGTTTCCGAAAAATATATACGGCAAAACAGGCCTTTGTCTTCAACTCTGACAGAACTTCGCTGACCGCAACACTGGCCGCATGCAAAACTGAAGCCTACCTTTGAGGTGCTCGTTTACCACGTAATGATAGGGAAGTTGCTACTACTTGTGCTCAATCTTAGCTAGCGCAATGTAAAAACATCACGAAAATGTATTCCAAACAATATCATGGCTATTAAGAGCCAAATATGAATGAAAACTCAGGTGGGGGACTCTCTCTCCCCTCACGGCGACTTATAAAAAAAAACCCACTGAACACGCATTTATGCGACATAGCATATATACACACACTTGCACGTTATATATATGCTCCTTAATTTCACCCCTTTCTCTTATTCTCAATATATAAATTTATTTTATTTATATCTCTTCTCTACATTTTTGGGAAAGGGTATGCATGCATGATATATAACCGTATATATATTCCAACCTTAATAACAATTCTCTCAAATCACTTTGGCTCCGGCCGGTGATAGCTCATCGAGACGGCGGTCCATGGTCTCCGAGACTGCCTGCAGGAAGGCAGTCTGGTCGTCGTCGCATCCTCCTCCCCGTTGGCGTTGGGCCTCCGCCTCACGGACGATCTCTTCGATGGCCGACTCCTTGGTCAGCGTCTCTCTGCACAGGATGCTCCCGATGTCGAAGGCGGCGAGGCCCCTCTCGACGCCCTTCTTCAGCAGCATGGTGGCGACGCGCAGGGTGCGCGCGCACTCGCGGGACACCTCCCACCCGTGGAGCGTGAGCATGGCGATGTCCTCCTCGGCGTCCAGGGACCGCACGTGCTCCACCGTCTCGTCGCCGAATGGCTCCCGGCACTGAGCCCAGTACAGCCACTCGAACGTGCAGTCTTCGAACTGCATGCACGAATTAATCCAAGATGAAGAACAACCAATGCAAATGAAAGCAGAAATGGATGGATCAGAAGAACTGACGCTCTCAGGGAGGCAGTATCCGTGGTCGATGGGGACCAGCGACATGCCGCCGCCGTCGTGTTTGCAGACGAGTATGTTGCCGGCATGGCGATCGGCGTTGGCGAGGCGGATGTCCAGCACGCAGATCTTGTGGACCTCCTGGACCGGGAACGCGCGGGGACCCATGTCCTCGCAGCTGCCGCAGTTGCTAACGAAGGCCTGCATGGATCCCAGCTTGGGCACCGGCGGCGGCGCCAGCGGGCTCGCATCTGGCTGCCGGAAGGCCTTGTGCGTGCACCTGACGAGCGCGGTCGGCGGGACGCCGGCGAACCCGGGCGCGCCAGCGTCGGCGGTCGACCGGCGGCGGCCGGCGCGTGGGTGGTCGAGGATGTAGGCCGCGACCTCCCTGAGCGCGCCCTCCCCGACGCGCGTCCCTTTCTTGAGCCCCTCGCCGGTGGACGACACGGGGAGGCCGCGCGGGTTGTTGGCGGCCATGGGCTCCTCGTCCGCCGGCTTGAACACTGCCACGTGCCGGTGCCCCGTGGCGTCCTGCATGAAGTAGGCTCCCCCCGTGCCCTCCGACGACATGATGGGCGCGTTCCCGTTCTCCATCCCGGCGACCGCCGCGTCGATCATATCACGGACCGCCGAGGGAAGCTGCTGCGCCGCCGCACCGGGGTTGCCGACGACGACGGGCTCGATCCCGACGTCACGTCGTGGCAATGGCAATGGCAATGGCTGGCCGGCGTCGCGCGCGACGATGGAGACCTCGAAGCCGTCGTCGGCCTCGGGCGCGCTGATCTTGGATGATGAGCGCTGCACCAGCAGGTGGATGACGGCGCCGTCGGCCCTGCAGACGTCGTGGATGAGGTGGCGGTCGTCGAGGTCCTCGCCCTGGAGCACGAGCCGCTGGTCGTCGGGTCGCGTCGCCGGGTGGAGCCGCCGGTCCTTGGCGATCTGCTGCTTGACGTAGCCGACGGTTCGCCCCGGCTCGACGCGGAACCTGAACTTGCCGCCCTGCACGGTCTCGACGGTGATGAGGCGCAGGTCCGGGATGCGGATGACGAGGTGCACCACGTTGCCGTCGGCCACGCCGTAGTCCCGGATGCGGCCGTCGTCGCGCGCCAGCTCGCGGCCGTCGAAGACCAGCTTCTGCTTGCGCGCCGTCACGCCCCGGGACGTCTGCACCCGGAGCTTCACCGACGCGATGGAGTCGGACGCCATGACCCGCATCGGCATCACCGCCAGGCCCGGCGCCGTCAGGTAGATGATGATGGCGGCGGAGGAGGCCGAGGGCGGCGGGCGCAGCGGGAGGAGGCCCAGCTCGCCGCCGTCCCTCGCCGCGCAGACGACCGTGGCCCCGGGCGCCGACATCGTGGCCGGATCCTGTCGTCCCTCCGTCTCGATCTTGTACCACACAAGGAGGAGGGGCGGTCGCGACGATCCGTCGGTGTCGCGATGGGATGGAATTGGTGGAACCCCAACAGGCGCCTTCTCCAACGAACAAACCTTGTCTGCCGGCCGGGACCGCGCGCTCTGAAGAGGTAACTACTTGGAATGACGACGTGGAGCTTCTTCCATGGCTACGTTTGAATGAAATATAAACGCCCTAGCTCCGACCGACGACCCCCTTGTATTGGTTGGGAATTGGGATGGATCGGCAGGCGCAGGACGTAGCAGTGGCAGGGATGATGAGGAAGAAGACAGGCAGGCAGGCAGCAGAGGAGGCTACGGGGACGGGAAGGGACGGATGGTACACAGCACAAACACAATTGAACCTCACCCGGTGTCCCTGGCTCGGAGTTGGCGAGCGCAAGGGACACGCGAGGCGGGCGGGCGGACGATGGGTCCTTACCACCAAGGAGGGAGGGAGGCGCCGCGGCCGCTTATATCGATCGGCCACGCACGGCAGCGCGAACGAAGCTTAGCACACCACCACCAGCCTGTCCCTGTCGTCCCAGCGAGCTAGTAACGGCCGGCCTGGGGGCACCCAAAATTAGGGCCTGCTGTCTGTCTGTGTGTGCTGCGCTATCCACCTCTGGATTGGACGTTTGGCATGCACGCCGCGCCATGGGCCATGGCTGCCTCTCCCTTTTAACCCTCCGGCGAGCCACACAGCCGCGCGCGGGCGCAGCAGTGTCCAGAGAGCCATTCTGTGTGAGGCCGCCTCTTCGTCCCTCCCCTCCCCTCCCCTCCCCTCCCCTGGTGCGCCGCGAATCGAGGGGCAGGGCTGAGGATACACGTCAAAGCGCCCCTGCCGTCGCGCTGTCGTGGAACAAGACAGCGATTCAAACGCCCAACGGGGGGCTCTGCTTGGACCAGGTCACCGTGGTTGCTGGAGTTGGGCTGGACCTGGGCCACACATACGGGGTGATGTATGTTTATTTGATCTGTGGCCCAGGAACGGAAGATGGACTCTCGTTTCATGCTAGCACCTTTCCCACGGTTTGTTGCTAAAAAAAAAACCTATCCCACGGTTTATATTAAAAAAAACTATCCCACGGTTTATCAAAAACAAAAAGACTATCTCACGGTCATCCACTGCAGAAATGTTTTTCCTTACACAATACTAATAGAAAATACATAATTTCCATTAACCTTTTATTTTAAATTTTTAAATAATAAAATTCACAAATAGTTCTCTAACTTGGTAATTCTAGTTTTCCAACTTAAGAAAAATATTTTTAGGTTTCCTAAACTTGACTCATGGTGTCATCTCAATCTATAACTTAGAAAATACCATTGCCGGGTCCTTATACTTGGTTCTAGGTGTCGTCATGTGTAGCTCAGATAGGTGTAAACTCGGTCCCTGTGCTCATGTAGCAATGTGGACTGTACGTTGACGTGGACTCGATATGTGTGGCCCACGCCCACATTCAGGTTCACCTCTTCTCTACCCCTCTGGCGACGGATGAGGGTTGGGTCTACAAGGTGGACATGGGGCATGGAGGCAAAAGGAGAGCACGACAAAACAAGGAACGAACCAAATAAAGAGTGCCATAACGGTTTTTATAACATTTTTTGATACCAGAGTGCCGGCCCAAACGTTGGATAACCATGGCAAGAGAGATGCTATAAAGAAAGAGGAGAGAAGAAGAAGAGCAGAGAACAGATATGGATGTAGAATGTAGGCTCTTCACATGATGGATCTTGGATCTATGCCGAAGCACGTCATGCCATGGCATTGTAGGACCTATTTGCATCCATATGACACCTGAAACCAATTTTTGAGGTTACGAAAATGGTGGTATTTATTAAGTTGGGGACCTAAAAGAGACCAGAGTCAAGCTTGTGGATACAAAATAGCATTTTGTAAGATGAGAAGACCAGATGATACCTCTTGCCGGATTTAAGATCCTCATAAACCATTTTTTCTTCAAAATATGGTATAGGTGTAAATGCACACTACTCTTGTGATGAGTGCATCTAAGAAACACATACGACAGATCCTGACATTATTGTACTATCTTGCCATGTCATTGTTAATGATCATGTCATCTATCACTAAACTAAACGAATAGCACCGTTCTTTATTAAAAAAAATCTAGAAAAACTATAAACACGCGTGTCAACTCTATTGAACCCTATATGAAAGTCCCACTACAAGATAATCTATCCAACTAAGCTATGTTATCGTTACAACACGTTTGATCCGTAATCATCTCAATTACTTTTCACGTCAATATCAGATCTCTGCGTTAAGAAGATGAAGCCAAAGCCTTCCGGACCCTCCAAAAAAAAGAAAAAGAACACCACCGTCCCATCCAACACAAAGATTGAAAAGTTTAGGAGGAGATCTCCAATTCTAAAAAGAAACATATCCAGTTCATCAGATCCATCCAGATTTTTTATAGAGCAGCTTTACCATGGAGCTAGTCTCCCAGTGATGTATTTCTTACGGTTCCAGCACTTATTAGTTTCCTCCCTTCTATCTCAATGCCACCTGCGTCCGCGCGTGAGCTCTTCATCCCCTCTTTCCTCCCCTTCCTACAAGAGCACATCGGACTGGACGGGACAGGACGACTTGCAGGCGGTGGGGGCCTATGCGTGCGGGCACAGGTGTGGCTCGAGCTACCGGTGAGGAGGGCGAGGGCGAGTCGGCAAGCCGGTGAGTGACCTTCACGACGAGGCTGCTATGGAGAAAGAAAGAAAAGAAGGTACCGGTTCGAAGTGAAATGCGTGTAACGAGTGGCAGTGGTGGGTAATTTCGTTCGACTTCTCCGAACTTAAGTTTTTAGGACATTTTTTTGAGGTGCTCCGCGACATAGACATGGGAGAGCATATCCATAGATCAGATCTGTGTAGATATAAAAGTATTTTGCTCGCAAAACAAAAGAAATCTAGATTCAAATTGAGTGTAGCTGAGTTTATACCAAATAATATTAATATCTATGAGTTTAATTGATATTATCTGAAACATATTTTGTAATGAATATAATTATAATTATTTGGTATCATAATAAATAATAGTATTTGTATATTTCGTTAACTTGGTATAAAAAAGCGAAATTATATTTTCACTAGAGCGCGGCAATTTTGATCTGATGCGCTGTAGTGATGTGATTGGGACTTGGGAGTATCCGGTACGCCGACGCTGATCCACGCTACAGGACAGCCTACAGCGGCGGTGCCTGCGTGTCTCCTCCACGGAGGTCTCTGGCGACTGCCGGTGCCGCCGGGCAGCCGGGCGTTGGGCCGGCTCTGGCGAAGCAACATTGATTCCCGCGAGCGACCACGCCTCTCCACGTACCACCCACCCACCCACACCGGCCACTTCCACCACGGGGAGGAGGAGGAGGAGGACCCATCACGCCATGCTCACCTCCCGAACCTGAACCTGACCTGACCACCGCGCCGCGCCCGTTACTCCTCGCCGCCTTCTTCTTTCTGCCGTTGCTGCTCTGCGACTCTGTCTCACACCTCGGCGCCACGCCATGGCACCCATCTCCTCCCTTCTCTTCCTCGTCCTGGTACTGCCTCGTTCCACCGCTGCTCTCTCCAAGTCCAAGCCGCCCGCGCGGTACCGGTACCACACGCTCCGCGCCACCCCGCTCTTCCCGGACCCCATCGCCCGAGCCGACGCCGCACAGCCTCTCTTCGCCGCCGCCTCAGGCGAAGCATCCATCTTGGAGCTGGACCCGCACGACACCAGCAACGCCTCCACCGTCCGCCTGCTCCTCGCCCACCGCGAGGCGTTCGCGGCGCCCAACGCCACGGCGGCCCAGCTCCTGGCGCACCGCCTGACGCGCGACGCCGCGCGCGCCGAGGCGATCTCCGTGTCCGTGTCTGTGGCCGCGAGGAACGTGACGCTCGGCGGCGGGTTCGCGGCGCCCGTGGTGTCCGGCCTGGCACTGGGCAGCGGCGAGTACTTCGCTTCGGTGGGCGTGGGCACGCCGCCGACGCCCGCGCTCCTGGTGCTGGACACCGGCAGCGACGTGGTGTGGCTGCAGTGCGCGCCGTGCCGGCGGTGCTACGCGCAGTCGGGGCGGGTGTTCGACCCGCGGCGGTCCCGGTCGTACGCCGCCGTCCGCTGCGGCGCGCCGCCCTGCCGCGGCCTCGATGCCGGTGACGCCGGAGGCTGCGACCGGCGGCGCGGGACGTGCCTGTACCAGGTCGCGTACGGGGACGGGTCCGTCACGGCGGGGGACCTGGCCACGGAGACGCTGTCGTTCGCGCGGGGCGCGCGGGTGCCGCGCGTCGCCGTCGGGTGCGGGCACGACAACGAGGACCTGTTCGTGGCCGCCGCGGGGCTGCTGGGGCTCGGCCGCGGCCGGCTGTCGCTGCCCACCCAGACGGCGCGCCGCTACGGCCGCCGCTTCTCCTACTGCCTGGTGGACCGCACCTCGTCGTCGTCGCTGAACCGCCCGTCGTCCACGCTGACCTTCGGCGCGGGCGCCGTTCCCGGCCGCGCGTCCTTCACGCCGATGGTGAGCAACCCCAGGATGGCGACGTTCTACTACGTGCGCGTGGTGGGGTTCAGCGTGGGCGGCGCGCGCGTCCGCGGCGTGGGCGAGCGGAGCCTCCGTCTTGACCCGGCCACGGGGCGCGGCGGCGTGATCCTGGACTCGGGCACGTCGGTGACGCGGCTGGCGCGGCCCGTGTACGCGGCCGTGCGGGAGGCGTTCCGGGCGGCGGCGGGCGGGCTCCGGCTGGCCCCCGGCGGGTTCTCGCTGTTCGACACGTGCTACGACCTGCGCGGGCGGCGGGTGGTGAAGGTGCCGACGGTGTCGGTGCACCTGGCGGGCGGCGCGGAGGTGGCGCTGCCGCCGGAGAACTACCTGATCCCCGTGGACACGCGGGGCACGTTCTGCCTGGCGCTGGCTGGCACCGACGGCGGCGTCTCCATCGTGGGAAACATCCAGCAGCAGGGGTTCCGCGTCGTGTTCGACGGCGACAGGCAGCGCGTCGCCCTGGTGCCCAAGAGCTGCTAGCAGGGGTGCTGGACTGATGAGTGCCCAAAACCAAACGGGCGACTGCGAAGCGCCTTGTTTCTGGTCTTCTTCTCTGCGAACGAATCAGATCACTGCCGCATTGCAATTGCATGCTGCTCCTACATGAATGTTGAATGTCATGTCGATGGTCAGGACACAGGTGAAGGTTGGAGTCGATCGGAATAAAACTTAGTTTAATTTCACTCTAATCCACTTCGACGTACGTGGAATGAGATAAATACATGCGTATCCAAACACGCCCTTAATCCTTAATGAAGCACGTGCTATAGCACGTTTTCAAAAAAAAAAAGTGAAGGTTGGCCTGCTCCTGCCCTGCCGGCTGCCCTGGTCCTGATCATGATGACGGCCGGACACATGGCGTGACTGCCTGCAAATGCACGCATTTCTCCCCACTCGATCCGATCATGGATTGCCTTTCTTTTCTCGGACAGCGCCGGAGATCCGGATCGGGACGGGCCACGCAGGGCCGTTGCCGGCACGTCGGAGGGGAGACTGGAGAGCCGGTGCCGGCGGGGTGGCCTGGTCCTGTGTGCTGCCTGAATGCCGTACAACCCCGTCCCAACTGACCGACGCCGACGCCCGTGCAATACATCTCCATACTCAAGTTTTAGTGCAATTATAGTTTCTATTTGAATCAAAATTATAGAAAATAGTCTCATATGCATAACTCTAAATATTTTTACTATGAACAATATTTCATAGTTAATCTAATAACACTTATTCGGTTAGTACTTTTATTTTTTAGTAGATTAATTAAATTTAAAATTGTTTGACTTCTAAAAACCGAGAATTACACCCATTTCAAGGTTCATCAATTTGCGGATTCGGAGTTGCTCGGGTTTGGATGGTTAAGATAGGAGCACAAATGTTAAGCCCCTTTGAATTGTAGGAGAAACAAAGAAAAAAAACACCTTGTCGTAAAAAGTTCAGAGTTGCTCGGGTTTGGATGGTTAAGATAGGAGGACAAATGTTAAGCCCCTTTGGATTGTAGGAGAAACAAAGAAAAAAAACACCTTGTTATAAAAAAAGCACCTAGAATTTTTCATTCACGTCGTGAACCAAGAAGCCCTCAGTTTTCATTCATCTATGCTTGTTGCCTGCTGGAACTATTGGAACAAAAGGAACTGATGAATTTTTCAGAACGAGACTGCAAAACTGAGATGGTGCCAAGCCTCTGTACCTGTTGTGATGTTCGACAACTGGAGTATGTTTCGGTCTGAATTTTCCATTTCTCCTTGTTGTTCGCTTGAACTTATTCCTTGTAATTTTAGCGAAAGAACAGTGTTTTTCTCTCACAATAAATCAGCATCAGCATCTGTATCAGCCAAATTTTAGCAAGTCAAACAAAAACTTTTCATCAACTTTTTAATGGATGGCAGGGTCCTGATGCATTCCATTATGTCGAAGAAAAAAAAACGGAGTTTATCAGGTATACTTTTAACACATGGGTCTTTGAAAGCACTAGTTTGTGCGTACAGAATTGCTTCCTTGAAGCCAAAATTCTACTGTACTACACAAGTAGTACATGTGGCTCCGTTTGATTGACCTTATCAGTCAGAATCAATCAGCTATTTAACAGTGTTTTTCTCTCACAACAAATCAGCATTAGTATTAGCATCAGCAACAGCCACAGAAACTATCTGCCGAATAGGTATGCTATGTCATGTCCAACGCATTCCGTGTGCGTCAGCCTGCAGGAAATGAAACCACAACAGCCCAACTCAGGCCTCAGTTTAGGTTTTTTTTTTTTGAGCAGCTGGCCTCAGCTCAGGTGATGGATGATGAGGAATGGTGCAAAAGCATGCGGCCTCGGCCGCAACCCTCGCGCCCTTCCTTTTAGCCGTGCCTGTGCGTGCACGTGCTGGGTTGGTTGGACAGGTCGCTTTTGGGTCTCGGACATTCGTACGCTTAGGCCTGTTGGGCTTTGCTCATCGCATAGTATATATATACTTCTATTTCTGTATTTGGGTTCCCCTAAAAAAAATTCTGTATTTGGGCTAAGTTTAAACGTGCCGTAGCTCCTCATCACACACATGATAATCTTAATTTCTGTTCGCCTTTTTTTCCTGAAAGGTAATCTCTGTTCGTTTTTGGTATCCAAGGAGCCAATGTAAATATACTCCCTCCGTCCTTGACAGAATAGGTTTCTAGGCTGAAAATTTGTCCATGCATAAATCAACTTCTAGTCTCTCACCATCCATCAGACCTATTTATTTCCCCAGAGTTTCCAGCGGTCAACATACTCATGTATTTTCTACTGGACATCATGGTTCAATGGTTGATGTAGTGGATACAACAACATTTAATATATTATTGGAAACACCAAAACTTATTGCTCTAACTTTTCGATAAGTGATGACAGCAGTTAAAGTTAAGAAGCTTAATGAGGGGTAGTAAGGTTTTTTCTCTTGTTTGCTAATCTATCCTAAATTTGCTACTATTCTTTCAGGGATAGAGGGAGTAACTGTAATAACTGCTGGTCTAAGCCTATCCCCAAATTAACAAAATATCTTAGCTTGCTCACTTGAGCAGGCAAGTCGTTCCAGCCCTGATCAATTCCGGCCTAGCCACTGCTATTAATCCCTCCGTTCCAAAATACTACATATTCTAATACCAAACAAATACTTATGTACTGATGCTAAAAAAACAAATACTTATGTACTAATATCTACATATTAAATAAATACAATATATATCAAGGCATATTTTTAACACCAAATAAATACATTACTAAGATGTATTTTATAATATATTTAATAAAATTAATTTGATGGCGTAGATTAGATGTTGGTGTGTTTAATTTTTTTATAAATTCAATTAAAAATATAATAATTTAACTTAGTACAAACTAAAACACCATGTTCAAACACATAAAGGGAGTACATCATGCATTGGAGAATAATCACAGGGACACAGCCCACGGGCCTGTTTGTTGGCTCCTCGTTAGAGCTGTTTATATCAGGCAGCGCTCCGAGACGTATGATTTTAAACGCCTGGGCCCACTATAATCTGCCTAGCTAGGCACTGCCTGTCAAGGCTCAAAACAAACACGCCCTACTATACTACCAGTCGAGCTTAGCATATATTTTGATGGGACACGTCTACTTGCATGAGTTTGTATGCTATTCTCAGTGATAGATTTTATTGTACTGTTTTTAAGAGTGGCACATCTGGTTAATAAAATGCAATAAGATACAAATATACAAAATTATTTCACAGTGTCATCGTACGCCTACGTATTTAAATATTTTACGGTATTATGAAAGGAAATACTATTGGTGGAGTTTTACTCAGGCTCCACCGCTTTGAGGATGATACAAAATGCTTTTGGTGGAAACAATGTGCATTGAGTATCTAGATAAACTCATATCCTCTCTCTCCACGTAATTCTTGTGTCACGTTATCATTTTTGTTGATGTGTTATCATATTAAGCTTGAATGAAATTCTCATTGGATAACAGGTGTGTGCTCGCATTTATAACAATATTTTTTATTGGAGATGGGACTTCGTACACGTCGATCATAGAGGCTATTGCAAATTGGAGAATAGAGATGTCCACCTAAAAATTACCCACAGATTGAGAAACTACTATCACCCATATATTCTGATTTTGTACTCCATTGGTGAAGACACTGTCACCATTGTGTCAATGTTTTTCCTAGCATCAATTGAGATGACAAGTCTAGGCGGGGATCCAATTGCCATTGCTAGGTTGTTCATGCTCCTTATGCCACATGGAACATCCCGTTGTGTCCAGCGGTACCTATAGCAGAAAGCTAGCTACCCCTTCCACCTTCTAGTAAAATCCGTGGAGTCAATGCTCAGGTATGGTCCGTGTTCATTTATGAATCCATCTATACATGGCTCCAAAGCAACAAACATCTTGTTGAATCTAATCCTCAACCCAAACTCTTCATAATCTATCTCAATTGTGCTTCTAGGAGACTTCCTCTCCATCTCTTCATTGAATTCAATGGCTGAGGTGTTTCAACTGCCTTTGCAGGGGGCAGCCACCGCGGGAGCGACAGGCCGACGTCGTGGATGTCGAGACGTGCCTAGAGAGGTCCGATGCCATCACTCTAGGCGCGGACGCAGCTACCCCTCCCCGACGGATGATCATGGCTGTGACGGAGGACGTCAACCACACTCGTTCGCCTTAGACGACCTCGGCCGATAGACGCCTCAAGCGCTTCACCGAGCGAGTTACAAAGACGAGGCAGGTACCACTTCTCGAGCTGCCCGGAGATGAGGTGGCCCTCAACAGATGTGCATTGCCCTCGCTCCCCAAGCGAAGCAAACGGATAGTGGCACAACTCATATCCTAACAGCCAAGCGAGATGAGTACCTTGTCATGAAGCGCCTGGGACTCTCCAGCGGGGTGCCGTCTCCGTCGACATCGGCGATGACAGAGTGATCGTCTCTATTGGTGTAGGGGTGTCATGTGGGTGGCCAAAGAATCTGTACAACAACAGACATGGTTGGGAGTTGGGGAGGATGAGGCGGTAGCGACGGGCATATGTAGGAGAGTGTACGAGGGTTCATGCAGAGGCAACTAAAGCATCTCATCAGTTCCACCTTGACAAATTAAGGCTTTTGTTTAGATGCCTTCAAAATTCCAAATTTTTACTTTTCGTCCCATCACATCGAATCTTTGAACACATGTATGAAGCATTAAATATAGATAAAAAATAACTAATTGCACAGTTTGATTGTAAATCACAAGATGAATCTTTTGAGCCAAATTAGTCTATGATTGGACACTAATTACCAAATACAAACGAAAGTGCTATAGTAGCCAAATTCCAAAAGTTTTTGTATTTAAACACCCCCTAAGCGGCCCTAGGCGAGTGAAGACATGCCACTGTGGCGAAGTCTCACCCTAGAAAACCACCTTGGTTGGGGGGTGTCACATTTAAATGATACTATTGCGTAGTTATAGGTTGAGAGGTGAGATAAGCACCCTAGGATACTTTAGGGGCGTACGTTGACCTTTCCCGTTGCAGATAGATGACACCTACTATACTAGAGCCAGACAGCAGGAACATCGGGATAGATGCAGATGCACATGACAACTGACAAGCGGCAACATGACACGACCCTTCGTACGGAGCTCTGTGCTAGCTGGTGTGTGGCCGCCACTGCTTGCCCACTGCACTGCATGCTGCAGATCGACCAATGCAGGTCATAGGAGACCACTCACGGGAGAAATCACGTACGTACTCCGTACACGGTACACAACGGCCGGCACGGCACAGCACGGCACAGCAATACACATGCAAACGATCGTCCGATCGCCGGCCTACCACATGCACGTACCGACGTACGTAACGCGGTCCATGCATGCATACATCATCGCCGAGGAGCTGGCTTTCGTCAGTGCTTGCTATATGCATGCCCCTGGGGCTGCAAGCAAGCTAGCTTCCTAATGTATTCAACTTCAGCAAATCACCTGGTGACACAGTTATGCACTTGTGCTACTACTAGCAGTTTTTATACATATCCATGTCAAAGTGTGAAACTACTAGACAACAGCCAATAAGGTCATTTTTGACCCATTGGTGCTGATAGTAGATAGATACTCCTATCTAATAGTAGTAGCTAGCTAATTATTAGTAGGGGATCGGATGTGTTGGATCCACCTGCTACCAGGTGATTGGATATATAGTTAGCTGGATGTGCAAAAAGTCTAGATATGAGGATAGAAAACTAAAACTTGAGCTTATCAACGAGTAACTTAATTTATGTGTATTATCAGCAAGTAAAATTAAGACATTAGATGAATAATTAGTCTTAGATAACTTAAAAAGTACTCCCTCTGTTCCAAATTATAAGTCGCTTTGACTTTTTTGGTTCATCGATTTTGCTATATATCTAGACATATTATTTATCTAGATGCATAGTAAAATGGATATACCAAAAAAATCAAAGCGACTTATAATTTAGAACAGAGGGAGTAATACTAAGAGATGAGGAAAATAATTTCCACTTCAAAGGAAATAATACCGAGATGGAAATACTAGGAGAGGTAATTACTACTAGTTGCCTTGAGAAATATATAATTGCTCCTAGTTATATTAAAAATAATATATAAGTTGATTTTTCTGTACAAATAATTTCTAGTGATATAAAAGGACTCCATTGAGACAACTCCCTAGGATAGTAATATGCAGAAGGAAATTCTATTATAAATAATTACTACTAGGACAAAATGTGAGAAGTACTAGGAAACAATATGAAAAACAATATATTTACAACTAAAAATGAATGTATAGATAATACGAGCGTGATTATAGATGCCTGGTCCAGTAGACGAGCCTGGCCCCTGGATGCAAAAGTTATTTTTTTAGAAAAAGGAATAATTCTGGCCTCTATACAAAGGTACACAGCCAAAAGTTGTTGGCATGCCTGGCTCCCAAGTTATGGAATTTTTATCTTCTTTTCCCCAGGAATGGCACACAGCGCAACTTGTTGCTTCATACATCTGACTAAGCAGCTTCAATTCAATTCTTTGCATAACCTGCCTCGATCGATCATAAGTTTAAACAAGCAATTAATCATAGCTCGCCCAATTGCATCGGCCTGCTCAGTTTATGGTTTAGGGTTTACATAAAACAAATCTATCAGAACACAATTACTGATACTACCAAACACTAATATTTTGATTCGATAGATAATTATCCATACTCTAAAACTCCATATATATACACTCTAAAACGGTAACTTCTAAAAATAAGTTCCCTAACCAAAGCCTTTTACCTTCCACTAAACAATTCTTAGTGTGGTGTGTACATCACAACCGTAGTTTTATTCGTGCTACCAAATACTTCTTGGAACAATAATACTTTGTATTAGGTCTAATTGATTGTCCTCCACAAGCAAGCCATGTTTGATAAAATTGTCTTTGGTTATCCACATTTTGTTACATAGGTAACCAATCAAACCCATTACAGTTATCGATTGGTCCTGTGCAAGATTTTTTTAATAAAAGATCCACCCCAGATTAGAATGAAAGAATGGCATTATGGTCTACTACACCCACATAAGTATTGATAATCTTTTATATAAATTTGGTCAAACATAAGATATTTTGGTATCAACTCAAATAAATATCATCTGAGTCATTATGAAATATATTTTCATAGTAAATCTAGTTGGTGCCATAAAAATTATATTGATAATCTTCTATATAAACATAAGATACTTTGCCTTAATAAAACCAAAACACGACACTTTTTGCGGGACGAAAGGCAGTAGTCACCCAGGACTTTTGGGAAATATTTAACTACAGATGTGTCCTAACAAATAAATTTGTTATAAAGAAAGAACCAGGTGCGTCTTAAATTTGTCCTAAATTCGGTATAATATCCCAGATGTGTCCTAAATAATTTGTTATAAAGAAAGAACTGTTCCACAAAATAATCATATAATTGTGAGACATCATCCCTCCGTGTGTATTCCTTGGGTGTCCATCCATCATTAGAAAGAAACAAATCACAAAAGCTTCCCAGTTATATATAGGTATGCATTATATTTGTGGTTCTGATGAACGAACCTTCATGTTTTTTCGACTGCAGACACGCTGGAGCTTCAATTATTCGCGTCTCCTCCGTGTTGACAGCCGAATTAAGTACGACGTAGTGTTAACTGATGTTGAAAATTGGCTGCTCCATGTGAATATATAGCTTGAGCTGCCTGAAGGGAGGCGACCGCTATATTCTGAGGTAGCAGAGAGCACAGACATATAACTATGCAGTATTGCAGTTAGCTAGAGGTTGATGACACAACATCTCAACTAATGATGAGATTGGGAATATTTTGTCGATGAGCATATCTGTTCTGTACCTCAATCAGACGATGATGATGCCGACGGGAGTACGTGCACTCAGGGTCGTTGGCACATTAATTATATTGGGTTTGGAACAATAAAGTACAGTATATATAGATGCCAGAGAATGCATGATTGAGGAAACAGACCTCACTACTCTTAATTACCTATATGTAGATTAATTAATAGTGTCCTACTCCTATATCTATGACTGCTTTTGTCCCTCTCTAGCTTGGATAGACTCAGCTAGCATATATATGATCTGTATATCAAAAAATACATATGCACAGTTGCACACACGCATAATATCAAGGGAAAAGTGAGGGGGAACACAATAGGAAGAGTCAGCAAACCAAATTAAAAATGAAAGTTGCACATTGATAAGATGGATTATAGAAGCACAAATTAAAATTAATAACTTGAACCAGTAATAATAAGCTACATATGCACGCGTAATAAAATTTAACTCAATATATATCCCCAGTATTGCAGCCACTTCTTGCAAAGTGAAAATTATCCTCAAAATCAGCAAATGTGGAATGATGCATGCTAACAGAAGGTGATGAAATATAATCGAAGACAAGGGAACCTGAAATTAAACTGATAATAATATACCATAAAATCATGGCACGGCAGCCTTAATCATGAGGTATACATGCTTCCCAAATGGAAAGGAATGAACTACTCAATCAAAACCCAGCACTGTATATATGTACTCACCTTGCACCTGCAGCTATATATATATCTCCTTTATAACAAGACTGACTTGATCGATGCCAATTGAAACAGAGCTGCTTGTTAGCCAGCAAAAGGTAGGCAAACTACATACAACATCTGTGGTGTCAGCGGTAGTTCATGTTCAGTTCAATCCGACCTCAAACACACGAGGATATATTAGTTTCTGCAGATTTTTGCAAGATGAAAACCATGTGGAAACACACACACACACACGCACAGACAGAGAGAGAGAGAGAGAGAGCAGTAATTAACTGAATTAAGTGAAAACAGATTAATATAATAACTAGGTAATTAAAAGCAAAATAAAAGGAGAAGAAGAGTAGTACTCATTTGCACCGGACGGATTCGTCGTCTCTCACTGTCCAGGTGGGATGAGTGAGTGTTTGCTGATGCAGCATCATCAAGATTCTCATCTCATCACATATGCATATATTTATGTATAGCATATCACTGAGGATGAGCTGGATGTGAATCTTGATGGTGCTGCACCTGCAAGCACCGACTTTTTGCTTGCGTGCTTGCTTAATAATCTGTAGCAGCTAACTTCAATTGTTCTCCAAGTTCTTCAGGAAACATGAGGAAGCTAAGGTAGTACTGTGTATGTCAGTAGAAAAGAAAAGGAGAGAGAAGAGGGGTTATATATCTATCGATCTATAGCTATCTTGTGCTTCTCACATATATGTCAGACATATATGAGCCTACGAATCAAGAAGAAGAGGCCGGATAGATTGAAGCATCATGCATCAAATTAAGGCACAGCTAGATGCAAGCATGGATGAGCTAGCTGGATAGACAGATGTGCCGGGCATATATATAGCTATATATAGAAAAATAAGGGAGGATCGGAGGAGATAGATGCAATAAGGAACCGAAGAACCAAGAACTGGATTACACTATATACCTTTCCACCTCAGTCGCCACCACCGCCGCTCGGACAAGAAGGGGATCGATGGAGAGAGGATTGTTGATGTACATAACATCGATCAATGGATCTTATTGAGAAGGTAGCAGCTAGCAGGCGAAGATTGCTACCACTGGCCTCCTTGGTTAATTGAAGGGAGGAGCATGCTGATGAGGGGGCTGGCTGACTAGCTAGGTGGCTAATACATGGATCGATCTAGGCAAAGCAAGATATATAGCTAGGTAGAAGAAGCAGCAGATCGACGGCAGACTGGGGAATGAATGAAGAACCAGCAGCTAAGCAAAACCCTAGGTGTAGAAGGAAGGACCGGGATGATGACAGGAGTGGGAGGAGTAGTACTGGATCTTGTGCTGGAGCTAGCCTGCTTGTTGTGCTGCCAGCCAGCTAGCTAGCCGGTAGGAAAGGAAGCTGATGAAGCTCCATGGAAAAGGAGAGGAGGGCGAGGTTGAAGACGGACGCGGGCGGACGGACAGGCTGACTAATCTGAAGAGAACAAGAGGGGTAAATAAATAAAGAGAAATATAATGATAAGATTTAGACGCACCGAAAGGCCGGTGGACGCGTCTTTCTCTCTCTCCTCTCTCTAGCAAGCTATGGCCAATGAGAGACAGAGAGAGAGAATGCGCTAGCTGGGGGCGATGGTGGTCTCCATGTGGCCCACACCGTACCGCGCGCGGCCACGCACCCACTGCATGCTCAACGTTGGCGCCGCCCTCGCCGAACCGTGGGCGGCCGGCCAGCGCACTCTCGCCGTGCCGCCCGGCCGGTCCGGCCGCTGCCTCGCTCTCTGCCAGATGCATGTGCGCGCGGCGCCGCCCAACTGCGGCCCCCCACGCGCATGCTGCAGCTCGCCCTCGCCGGAGAAATTAAAGACAACCGGAAGGAAGGCTGAGTTGGGTATGAGTCACTCAGGGGGAGAAGGAGAGGGACCGGCCGGCACAGGAGGCCGGTGGCTGGCCGGGCAACCATTGGCATGACTGGCCAGCAGGCTTGCTGCCTCAGCCTGACTGCCACCAGCTAGCTGCCTACACAACAAGCATTGCATTGGTGCGTATAAGTATAACGCAGGTGAGGTGGGACCTAACAAAAGCAGGTATTATTTTGTTGTTGAAATTCTCATGATATCTACGCCCTTGTTTAGTTCCCAACTTCTCCCCCAAATTTCACTATGCAAAAAGAAGATTCCCCGTCACATCAAAATATCGGTACATGTATGGAGTACTAAATATAGATGAAATTAAAAACTAATTACACAGTTTTGTTGTACTTTGTGAGACGAACATTTTGAGCCTAATTAGTCAAATTTTAGATAATTTTTACCAAATACAAACAAAAATGCTACAGTGTTTGCTACAGTGTTTTTCCCAACTTGGGCACCCCCAAGTTGGGAACTAAACACGGCCTACATCAAAATCTTAGAGAGGGGAGCACTAGCTAGTGCATTTTCTATTTCTTAGACCCTTTTTGTTGAAGCTCTGTGCCTCCAGTCCTCTTTGACTCCGGTTCCTCCGTGCATTGTGGTAAGAAGCTGAAGCTGTTTGGAGTCATGCCAAACACAACCTTATTAGGACAATCTCAATATTTGAGTCAACTTGATAGCTCATATAAACTCAAAAGGAGAGATAAAATTATAGTATAGAAAAACATATAAGCATAGACATCATAAAAAAGTTTGTGAGCTTAGTTCTTTATTACGAGCTAACTTAGCTTCGTCTCTCATTTTTAGAATTACACAGTACAATGTAGACACCTACAACGCACACATATTCACTCCTATGAACGCATGCATGCAAATCTTACCATATGAGCATCTTCCGAGACTGGACCGGGAAATCCTCAAGATTGACGAAGTTGCACGTAAGCCCTACCCCATGAGCATCTTACAAAAGTAGGCCGATAAATCCTCAAGATTGACGAAGTCACTATAGGCGTACGCTGTCGCCTACCACTGAAAGCACAATGCGTTAAATCCTAAAATATTCGCTCTCATAGGGATTCGAACCCAGAACTTGAGGTACTACTTAGGCTCTTGTAACCATATTAGACCACATGCTCTTCACTGTTCGCACTCTTTTTTACTGAATAAAACATTCGAGCCAGCTCTTTTTATATTGTTGGAGCTGCCTTATATACAGGTGGACACGCAGATGAAAGAAAAAAAAAGTAAAAAACAAAGGTAAGTGGAGCATCATCGGTCAGAAGAAAATGAAGGACGGAAGGACTTCCCTGGGCACACGGGGCAGTAGACATGCAGCAACAGGAATTGGTGCGTCGCTGCAGCGGCCTGAGGCTCTGAGCTGTTTGTTCGGTGGCACTGTACTGTTGGCGCTGGATGCTGCCACGGCCACCATCCAATGGTCCCCCGAGAACACATGCTTGCCTAGCTGAACTCCTCGTCCTCTACACCATTGGAGGCCTCCCTTATAAACCACTACTAGCTAGCTCCCATTAGTTCCAAACCACTCGCATCCATTTATGCATGTTCGGAAAGAATAATTACTCAATCGCTCCACCATTTTTCACATAGCATGACGTGCAATCTACACATTCAAACAGAAAAACCCACATCAGTCCGTGTTGCACTCGTATCCACCTCAATCAGTGTGTCGAGGTCGATTGGAGTGCCCCAATTCACCCAAACTCACTGGATTAAGGTGAATACGAGTATTACCAAACAACCTTTATTGGTTTCGGTTACTCTGATAGCAAAGGTTTTAACAGTGGCTCCACAAGATTTGCCATGAGAAAATTAAAAGAGAGAGCATTTTATAACTATATCACTATCAAAAATGGTGATACGCAATCAATCATACTCCGTACACTATCGGGCTCGAATATCAAAGCACGCGGCCAAGCTGGCTGCAACATTATTATTATTGTGTGCGTGACAACCGGTACGGAGTAGCCCGCAAAGTGTACTTGTTAATTAGGGGTTAAGTGCTACTGATGGATGACTGATGGGAGGGATACTGCTAAGGTCGTGTTTAGTTCACTTCAAAATGCAAAAAGTTTTAAAGATTCTTCGTCACATTGCATATGTCAGCACATATATGAAGCATCAAATGTTACTAAAAAATAACTAATTATACAGTTTGCCGGTAAATATCGAGACGAATCTTTTAAACCTAGTTAATCCATGATTAGATAAAGTTGGTCAAATACAAATAAAAAGTGCTACAGTGCTTTAAAAAAACTGGAAACTAAACGTGGCCTAAGTTAACTGTGGTAAGCACGCTGCTGGTTTTTCATGAAAAATGTGTTGTGCTTGCATCGTTGCATTGTGTTGGTTCTTCAATATATATGCGGCTGCCAGCTAGCAGGGATGGGATGTCGACATCGCCACACTCCCCAAGTCAACCCGATTCTGCAGCTGTCACCTGTCAGAGATGGAACACTTATTAGTTGACTACTAGGCTGTGTTTAGTTCTAAAAAAAGCACTATAAAAAAAATTCTTCATCACATTAAACTTGTGATACAGCATGGAGTACTAAATATAGATGAAATCAAAAACTAATTGTACAGTTTGGTTGTACTTTGCGAGACAAACGTTTTGAACCTAATTAGTCAACGGTTGGACACTATTTGTCAAATAAAGCCAAAACGTGCTACGATACATTTTTCACCCTTTTCAGGGGAACTAAACACAGCCCTAGTAGTATGTCCGACATAGACTGTGTTTAGATCAAGAAAAGAAATTTTTTGATGTCACATCAAATGTTTTATGGGATGTCGGAAGAGGTTTTCAGATACTAATAAAAAAAACTAATTACATAGCTCATCTAGAAACCGCGAGACGAATTTATTAAGTCTAATTAATCCATCGTTAGCACATGTAGGGTTACTGTAGCACTTTAAGGCTAATCATGGACTAATTAGGCTTAAAAGATTCATCTCGCAATTTCCAGCCAAACTGTACAATTAATTTTTTTTATCTATATTTAGTACTCCATGCATATGTCTAAATATTCGATCTGATGGATGAATCCAAAATTTTTTTAGAACTAAACCAGACCTTAAGTATGCTTATTAGTTACTCCTACTAGTACACACTTGAGATTCGTCATCAGATCCACCAGATATTCCATGCGCATAGTGGTTGGTAATATACTACATATATCATCTCATACTGCTAGCCCGGCAATTAACTGTGCAGCTGTGTGCTAATCACCCAGATTGACTGTGAATACTCCAACAACTAGGAGGAGTACTATACTTCATTATATTGCTGATGAGGCCTTCATCATTGACAAATGTACTCCTTCCGTCCCATTGAAATTGTTATTTTTGAGTTTTAAATTCCTTGTTTGATAGTTCGTGTTAGGCCTAGTTTAGATCCTAAAATTTTTTGGAAAAAAAAACATATAGCACTTTCGTTGTTATTTGACAAAATTTATCCAACCATAAACTAACTAGGCTCAAAAGATTCGTCTTGACATTTACAGACAAACCGTATAATTAGTTTTTTTACATATATTTAATGCTCCATACATGCGTCCAAAGATTCAATTTGACAGGTGTTGTACAAAATTTTTTAGGTGTTTTTGAAACTAAACAGGGCCTTATTCAAATTTTTTTACAAATAATAAAATAAATAAATCATTATTAAATTATCTCTAATTATAAAATTAATCATAACAAAATAAATAATATTTATATAAATATTTTAAATAAAACAAACGATCAAATAAGAAATCTAAAAGTAAAAAAGAACATTTTCAGTAGGACCGCGGGGGCAAGTGCTGTCATGTGAGCACCGTACTCTCTCGTACCGGCGCTCTTATCACGCAGGAGGGTAGAAAAGAGCACTTACTAGGAATTCTAATTTACCGGGAAGAATTATAACTTGATGGTCTGTAGTTAAAGATGTAAATTTTATAGATATTACAATTAATTAAAATCTCTTGTTTACTGTAAATAAGGGGCATTATTGTTATCATCAACTCATCCATATTAAAATATTTTTTCCTCTCAAATTAGGGAGTAAATAAAAGCTCCTCTAACTTGATTTTTGGTGCGCAACACGAATATTAGAGCGAACCGGTGTCATCACGTATAAGGCGACAAATGTCATGATACACACATTGGGCAGATCCAGTATTGGTGCCTGGGTATTCATGGGAATACCCAACAAATTTGCCAAACCATTATGTATATATCAAATATGCAAATATATGTTTTAGTTGTAATTCATTTTTCATCATTTTCTTCATTTCTTGCTATCCGCATATCAAAAAGTGCAACTTATCGGCCTAATCTCAACAAACTACATCAAGGCTTCCTTAAGTCCATATAAATTATCATTCACCAATCGATCAACTATGATCTTCCTCTGAGGGTCTGCATGGGCATCGTGTCATCGTGTGCATCTATCGGTCCCCTTACCTACACCTAATTAATTCTCAAGCATCATTTAAATCTTAATCTCCATTTGAACCTAAGACTGACAACCACAATGACATGTATATGGACACAAACGTGATGGTGTGACATGCAACGAGCTGAGTGATCGATATAGACGGCTTTGGTTTGGGAATACCCAACTTTCACTCATACACAAGATAAACACAATGCAAATTAAAGGGAAGTACGGACTGTTTTTAGTAATCTTACTACTCACCATCGACTATCGTACTGATCATTACGTTCCATCATTGCTAACTAGTGGGTGTTTAGTTCCCACCCAAAAACTTTACACTCCATTCCATCGAATGTTTGGAGATATGTACGGAGCATTATATATATATATATATATATATATATATATATATATATATATATATATATATATATATATATATATATATATATATATATAGGGAGAGTATACTCTATAGCTAGCTACAAAATAAGTTATTTTGTAGCCACCTCTATTTACGATAATTTTATATACTAATTTACGACAATGTCAATACATATTTACTATAGTTGAATTACTATAACACATGGGGATATTTACCATAATGTTATAGTAAATCACATAGTAAGGAGTTACTATAATCTCGTAAATTAGCATAGCAATTATCGTAAATCAAAGTGGCTACAGAATAAGTTATTTTGTAGCCAGCTGTAGGGTAATAGCTCTATATATATATATATATATATATATATATATATATATATATATATATATATATATATATATATATATATATATATATATATATTACTAATTGCATAATTTGTATGTATTTTGCGAGACGAATCTTTTAAGCTTAAGAGCAACTCCAAGAGATTCTTTAAATTCTTTCTAAATGTTAGGAATAGAGATTCTGGTGAAAAATTATCCTCCAACAGCTTCTCTAAATGGTTATCCAAATATAGCCATCTTCTATTCCGGATTTCTCGCTAGCCAAGTATAGAATACGAGAATGACTCTCTAGAGTGCGCATGAGATATAGAAAGACTGTTGGAGAGTGAAAATATATAGAAATCGATCTTTATGCAAGTGACTCTCTAAATAACGATTTAGAGAGTGAGATTTAGAAAGACCCTTAGAGATGCTCTAATTAGTCCATGATTGAACACTAATTACTATAGTTACATATATGCTACGGTACTCTGAAAACTTTACGACGCTGAACTAAACACGCCCTTAATTAGTTTAACGATCCGATGAAAACTGGACGACTTAAATATATGTATGTATGTAGGCATCTCACCAGCCAGCTAGTATAGGCAGCATCTTGTAACCCGAAAGATTTCTCGTCTCGATCTCAGGCAGGCGCCATCTGAATAATGTACGTATATTTAACAATTTGTATATTGCAGTGCTGGTGCAAATTAAACAAGGGAAGACTGAAGAAGGACCCCAGTTTGGTCAATTTCTTAACCTTTTTTATTTTGGCGTGTTCCAAGATTTTTTTAGAACCGAATATCACGTACGTATGGTAGTAGTAGTGTTGCTAGTTTATATACATACATACATACATACATACACATATATATATATATATATATATATATATATATATATTATATATACACTGTTTCTAGTCGATCGTCAGTTGTTTGCCACCAGTATTATATACTTATGTTATTATTAATATTTCTGTCACTCACTATATTTTAATAAGTACATTATTGTCATTATTCTATCTAGAGCTCGGACTCGGGCCGTGCTATTTGAGAGTGGGTCATGGCACGGTCTTTTGGCACGACCCAAAGCACGGCACGGCACGACACGAGATATTTTGGGTAGTGTCGTGCCTAGAATCTCGGCACAGCGGGCTACATGGCCCGACCCGCATCTTGGGCCATGCTTAAGCCGGCACGGTACGAAAATGGCACGTAGACACTTCTCCAACACAATTTTTTAGCATTTACTATACTACTTCTTATCTAAATCTTAATAGATTATGAAAATCATTAAACTTTTGTTAAAATAGTACACACAAGATATATATATTTTTCATATCACGAGTGGAAAAAGAAAAACTATCAAAGATATTTTGAGGGCCGTGCTTGGGCCGGCTCGACCCGAAGACGTGCCAGCGTGCCACGGGCCATGCTGGGGCCGAAGAAAAAATTCACCGTGCCATATCGGCACGGCCCGATGTGCCTCCCGTGCCTAGATGGCATATGACCCGAAGCGGCACGAAGCACGAGAGATCAATGCCGGCACGACGACGGCTCTTCCTTGCAATGGAAGGGTTAAACGCGCTTAAACGAGGGATCAGCTGGAGCCCGCGTACGTATGCATGACGTACGTGTGTATGTGCATCCCATTATTATTTATTACCAAAACGGTGGAGTTTTCCTAGTATTTTTAAGTAGTAATAATAACACTACTACTAGTCATAGTGCACGGGAATCCTCACTAATAGGCATTTGGTAGAAAAAAAACTTATACTTCAACATATATATTGATCTTATCCTTGTGAAAGGGATAGAAAAGAAAGGGACAGGGCAACAAAAAAAAGATGGGAGAGACACCTGTAAGATGCTTTGCATTCTAAAATGCAGATATTCTTTTTCTGAGCTAAGCAATGCAAAATAAGCATAGTCGATTATATTGGCTAGACACGTAGATGGAGGGATAAAGGGGCTTGTACTCATCAGCTGTTAGCTTTAGCCGAATGGAACCACTGAAGCATGCAAGAAAGCTGGCATGTTCCTAGCTAGCTAGGCAAGAGGAGAGTTGGTGCTTCATTTGTTTGTTCCAAACTAAACAGGAGTAGCAAATGAAGTTAGGAACAATGCATATATAGGGTTAGTTGCAGGAAAAAGCAGCAATATAAAATAGCTACAAGCTTTCATGGACCAGTACGTGGATCAAGTCAGTGGCGATGATGGAGAAGAAAAAACCTTAAAAGCTGCAAACGCTAATGAAGGACCCTGGATTCTAGTAGTATGGAAGTTATCTAGCCCTAATAATAAATTAAGAAATTAAAGAAATCATCGGTCATGACGCCCACCCACGCAGCTAAGGCTGGACGAAAAACTCGAAGCTCGTTAGCTCGCTCGGCTCGTGGCTGGCTCGGCTCAGCTCGGCTCGGCTCGTTACGATAACGAGCCGAGCCGAGCCAGGATTTTAGCTCGTTAGCTATAACGAGCCAACTCGAGCTGGCTCGTGAGCCGCTCGCGAGCCAAACGAGCCGTAGTTTTAGGGAAAAAGTCATCATAACTTATATTAGTTTTGTATTACTTGATGTCTTGCACTTCACAAATGAATGATATGTTAGCTCATATGAATATTTTATTCGATTTAAGGTTATTGAATATATTATTTTTATATTATTAATATTTTTAAGCTTTAGATAAATGCAAATATTATATTTTGTGTATTTTTTATACCTGGCTCGCGAGCCTAACGAGCCAGCTCGAGCTCATAACGAGCCGAGCCGAGCTGGCTTTCTGACTCGTTAAGATAACGAGCCGAGCCGAGCCAGCTCGGCTCGTTATCCAGCCTTACATGCAGCACTAGAATCACCAGCCACACTTCGTATAGTGTGTTTTGTTTATTGCAACAAAACAAAGGGCAGTACGAGGAGAAGGTGCATCATCCATGATTATTGGTTGCATCTTCACTCCTCTCTAGCCAGAGCCTCTCTACCCACAAAAGGTAAAAACTAGGACATGGTTTGAGCATAGGACTAGCTAAATATGGATCCTCCCATTTGATGAGTGGTTAATTGATCAAGGCAAGATTTATTTGGGCTTTTTTTAAAAAAAATACACCATCTATTTTGAAGTATTATAGGGTACGCAGTATAGCATAATACTCCCTCCATTCATTTATCTCCTTCATCTAAGCAAAAACTTTTTATTCAAAAATCTCCTTCATATTAGCTTGGGACTTGCCCGCATTTATTGTCTCTTTGCTGCTCATTGGCTACCACTCGTCTGCATTTATTGTCTCTTTACTGCTCATTGGCTGTTCCTAGCTTGTGACTCCTCGTATGCGCTCAACACACGATGATTAAATACAAACTGAGTGGTTTTACTCTGCTCCTTGGTCACTGCGTGGAAGGCTAAAATGATGGAGATAAATGAACGGAGGGAGTAGAAGGAATGAATTTCTAGATCCTGGGAACAACTAATGCATGGTAGACCAAAAGGACTAGAGTTCTGGATCTAGTCATACACGGTGTCATTGTCGATCCTGCAATCGCTCATGGAATGGCTCCCTGCAACACTGCCCAGCTTAATTATGTGGGCTAGCTCGAACAACAATCGCGTACGGTGAGATGCTCTGCTAGCTGAACTGTTGGCGCATGTGAGTTAGCAGATGCGGTTGTCGTGTCATGTTTACCTTAGGGTCCATCAGTACATGTGTTAGGTAGCTTTCTCTTCTTTTGTCAAAGAAAATATCGTTGTGTGACTATTGCTAGAACCGTATATCACGTAGTGATATATATATATATATATATATATATATATATATATATATATATATATATATATATATATATATATATATATATATATATATATATATTTCTAGTCGATCGTCAGTTGTTCGCCACCAGTATTATATACTTGTTATTATTAGTATTTTTGTCACTCACTATATTTTAATAAATACATTATTGTTATCTATCAGTCACTGACGACGACGGCTCTTCCTTGCAATGGAAGGGTTAAACGCGCTTAAACAAGGGATCAGCTGGAGCCTGCGTATGTACTCCGCATGACGTACGTGTGTATGTGCATCCCATTATTATTTATTACCAAAACGGTGGAGTTTTCCTAGTATTTTTAAGTAGTAATAATAAAACCACTACTAGTCATATATAGCACATGGGAATCCTCACTAATAGATCATTTGGTAGAAAAAAAACTTATACTCCAACATATATATTGATCTTATCCTTGTGAAAGGGATAGGGAAGAAAGGGGCAGGGCAAAAAAAAGATGGGAGAGCCACCTGTAAGATGCTTTGCATTCTAAAATGCAGAGATTCTTCTGAGCTAAGCAATGAAAAATAAGCATAGTCGCTTATATTGGCTAGACACATAGATGGAGGGATAAAGGGGCTTGTACTCATCAGCTGTAAGCTTTAGCCAAATGGAACCAATGAAGCATGCAAGAAAGCTGGCATGTTCCTAGCTAGCTAGGCAAAAGGAGAGTTGGTGCTTCATTTGTTTGTTCCAAACTAAACATGAGTAGCAAATAAAGTTAGGAACAATGCATATATAGGGTTAGTTGCAGGAAAAAAGCAGCAATATAAAATAGCTACAAGCTTTCATGGACCAGTGGATCAAGTCAGTGGCGATGATGGAGAAGAAAAAACCTTAAAAGCTGCAAACCCTAATGAAGGACCCTGGATTCTAGTAGTATGGAAGTTATCTAGCCCTAATAATAAATTAAGAAATTAAAGAAATCATCGGTCATGACGCCCACCCACGCAGCACTAGAATCACCAGCCACACTTCGTATAGTGTGTTTTGTTTATTGCAACAAAACAAAGGGCAGTACGAGGAGAAGGTGCATCATCCATGATTATTGGTTGCATCTTCACTCCTCTCTAGCTAGAGCCTCTCTACCCACAAAAGGTAAAAACTAGGACATGGTTTGAGCATAGGACTAGCTAAATATGGATCCTCCCATTTGATGAGTGGTTAATTGATCAAGGCAAGATTTATTTGGGCTTTTTAAAAAAATACACCATCTATTTTGAAGTATTATAGGGTACATAGTATAGTATAATAGAAGGAATGAATTTCTAGATCCCGGGAACTACTAATGCATGGTAGACCAAAAGGACTAGAGTTCTGGATCGAGTCGTACACGGTGTCATTGTCGATCCTGCAATCGCTCATGGAATGGGTCCCTGCAACACTGCTCAGCTTAATTATGTGGGCGAGCTCGAACAACAATCACGTACAGTGAGATGCTCTGCTAGCTGAACTGTTGGCGTATGTGAGTTAGCAGATGCGGTTGTCGTGTCATGTTTACCTTAGAGTCCATCAGTACATGTGTTAGGTAGCTTTCTCTTCTTTTGTCAAAGAAAATATCGTGGTGTGACTATTGCCAAGACCGGATGGGTGGACGATTATATGCCGTAGGTCGACGTCAATTTATTTGAGAAGGCGAGAGACGGTGACAGACTCTAAGATGCCGTCCTGGTAGACAATACGTGGTGTTCATGTAGTTTATTTTGAGTTTGTAGCGAGGAGAAAACGGTGGGTTTTTCAATGAAGCGGCAGGAGAAAAAGGACGAACGGGGAAGGAAAAAACCGTTTCAGCAGGAAAGGGAAGGGAAGGAAAAAAAAGGGGGGATGATGATAGCGTGGTGGCGGGCCCGCGGTGCCTGTGATGTGGGCAACAACTTGGTACCGCCCCCATTGAGCCCAATGCAAGCGGGCCCAAACTTTCACGCGTCAGCGTCAGTCACCATCGTTTCGCTGCCGCGTTGTCGTCGGCCCCTCACCAAAGCGTGCAGCCAATCGCGCGCTCTCTCTCTCTCCCTTTCAAAAAAAATCGCTCTCTCTCTATTGTTTCCTACTGGCCATAGTACTTCTCAAAAACGTACTGCTATGGGCCCACCATATACCCCGGTCCCATCTTTTCCAGTCCACTCTTCTTTTTTTTTTCTTTTGTGGCAATTTCTCCTCCCTACCTAACGTTACTTTTTTTTCCGTATATATATATATATAATCATCCATGACTATTTGATACTCCTACATAGCTAGATGTTTATCCTTTGAAAATATAAATGTTGATACTATTTTTTATAAACATTTCAAAAAATGAGACGTGCATTTTTTAAAAAATGGAGAGAATAATTGGAAACAGAGGGAGCATAAGTATGACCGATGGCAGGGTAATTTAGAGACGCTTTGATGGTGTGAAGGGTGATGGGGCCATGGACTATACTGCGCGTCAGTGTGTCTCCTGCAAAAAGCATTTCACGCTTTGAGGAGTCAATCAATCTCAAAATATCAAAATAACATTACATTTACACCTCTAAGTTGGTTCACTATAAAAAATATATATAGCACGATTAATCCAATGATGTTTATTTACTATTATAAATATTAGTATATTTTTATATATTTAGTCAAACTTAAGATGGATTAATTCTTCCAAGCGTGAGATTTGCACTTACTTTGGAACGGAGGGAGTACACACTTGTGCCTGCCATCCTTGTCCATCCATCTATGGATGGGATGCCCCCTGCAAACTCATGTGGTACACTCCTGTTGAGCCTGCCATCGTTGGCATGAGTGGTGGTAAAGTGGCCTGCCCCAAAAAAATCACTTCCGACCTGCCTCACCTCCACTGTGAAACGCACGGCTCCCTGGTCCATTACCGGCCTTTGCGTCAGAGAGACGATTGAGCAGCTATCTGATTCAAACACCGCGGACAGTCCCCGTTCTTCCGCAGCCAGCCGAAAGCCTTCTCTGATCGCCATGGCCTCCACTTCTTCGGCATCTCTTCCCTGCGGCACCGTGCGCCAAGCAGCAAGAAGCACCACACCATTGGGCAGTTTCTGACTAAGACTTTTGAGTATATATGGGGATGAGGTGTGTAGTATTTTAGCACTGTGGGCTAGCAGATGCTGAAACTTTGTAACAATAATGACCAGCCATATATACATCATGGATGTAGGGTAGAATGAGTTCATCGTACATCACACACAGTCATTAGAATTGGCCCATCACACACTGTGGGTCTCTTGTGGCGAACTAATTTGCAGGCTTTTATAGAGACATGTATATATATATATATAATATAATACGCATCCTAGATGCAGTCTGAACTGATGAAACTAACAAATACAGAGACCTACAGAGACCTGCAGTTTGCAGCCTGCAAAAAAGGCAAAAGTAATAAGTAAAGTGAGTTGAAAATTTTTTCACCTTTTTTTTTATCTTGCAACATGCAGCAGTACGTAGTACAATGTACCACCAGTTCTTGTGTCGTGTGCGTTACATATATATGTATATTGGTCCCCTTCCTTTCCTTTGGCACAATTATAGCAATGTAGTACTACGTAGAACCCCAGCCCCGGCCCACTCCAAGTCCTGCATCGTCGATTATCGATCGATCTCATACTCCAAGTTGAACCATCTAGCCGGGCACTGACTTCTTCATAATGAACTACCACTGCTGCTCGTCATGCTTGACATGAGATGCTGCTCTGCATCATATTCATGCTTTTGCTTGCTGCTGCTGGTACCATCCTAGTGTTACCATAACTGCATGTCTGAATGATCTAATGAACACTACTACATATATATCATCAGGAGATATCATCCGTTCATTTTATCTTATATTATATATCACACACAGATAAATCTTGCATTGGTTGGAGAAACTTATTATTAGCCACATACTGCGCTCCGCAACCGCACTCCACCGCGCCTCCCGCCTGCCTTGTCCACCGTGCCTCCCGCCCGTCTTCCTCTCCACTGCCACGCCTGGCACCATCCCGCGCTGCTCCACACCCCCATCCACCTCGCCCGTCGCGGTGCGCCAGTGCCTCGGAGGGCTAGGGAGGCCTGCGCCCCCATATCCACCGCGCCCGTCAGCATGAAGGGGAGGCCTGCACGCTGCACCTGGGGTATATGCTAGGTTGTTGCTCTCGACGTCCCCCTGGCTATCGGAGTTCCCCACCAGGTAGGCCGTGGGCACCGACGACGCTGTGTTTCAAACGTTTTAGACTTATGTTTCAAGTATTTCAACTGGTTGTTGCAAAAGTAGATATGGAATGTTGCATATGTTCCACGCCTGTTGCAAGCCTATGTTAAGTGTTTCAGACATATGTTTCAAGTGTTTCATTTGGATGTTGCATATGTTGCTACGGCTCTATACACATGTTTCAAGCATATATTTCATGCGTTTCAGATGTTTCAGACTTATGTTGCAAGTGTTTCATCTGGACGTCGCAAAAGTAGTTCTCGATGTTGCATATGTTGGTCACGCATGTTTTAAGTGTTTCATCTGTTTTCATACGTATGTTGCAAATGTTTCATCTGGATGTTTCAAAAGTAAATCTGGTGTTTGCAATGTTGCAATGGCGTCGGTCACTGGCGGATAGCGGCCTGTCATAGCCGCCTGCTGCTGCTGGGGGCGCCACCGTGGGTTACCAGTGTAGGCGCCTGAGGCCGGCAGATGCCTCAGCGGCGCGCATCCCACAAGTAGGGGCAGGTGACTTGGACCCACATAGGGTTTCTCCGTGCAGGAGCAGGGGCAGGTGTAGTATCACGATTCACCTGGAGCCGAGCAATGACATAATGGACGTTTCCCTCCTCGTATTCGATGGCAGTGTAATTTAGAGACGCGTGGATGATGCGAACGGTGATGTGCAAGCGTGTCTCCGGCACAAAGTGTAAACTCATGTAGACATGCAGTACACTCCTGTTGAACCTGCCATTGTGACTTTGTCCATCCATCCATGGATTGGATCGGAGACCCATCATCAATCCTTTAGCTCCAGTTACTGCTAAGCTAGATGCATGCATGTGTAGGCCTTGTTTAGATTGGTGAATTGGGGAGAAAAACACTGTATCAGAATTCCTGTAGCATTTCGTTTGTATTTGGTAAAAATTATCTAAATTTTGACTAACTAGGCTTAAAATGTTCGTCTCGCAAAGTACAATAAAACTGTGCAATTAGTTTTTGATTTTATCAACATTTAGTATTCCATGCATTTGCCGACATTTTGATGTGACGGGGAATCTTCTTTTTGCATAGTGGAATTAGGGGAGAGAATTGGGGAACTGAACAAGGCCGTAGTAAGTTATTAACAGTGACATGGTACCAGTGGTCCACTATACATGGATCTGGCCCTAGTTTAATTTTGGTGCGGGTGCATGGGAAGCACTGTTCATGCACGTCCTCTGCAGGCTGAGCCAGTACTGATATGAATTTGTACTCCAATCATTTGTACAACCTGCCTCCTAGCTACCTACGTATACGTACGCTTGTTAGCTACTAGTTGAAGCTTGCAGTGCCGTGAGTGGCATGGCAGTATATATGCATGTCGCGCAACATTAAGGTTTTCAGATCAGCTTCGCTTTAATTTGGCTGCTTAGATTGTTTTTAGAAATTTTTTAAATAAAACAGAAACCGATGAAACCACTATTTTCTTGCATTATCGACTCTGGCTCATCTGCACACTAGCAAGTATCATCCAACGTTTAACTCAGCCTAAAAAATGATGCAATTGTACAAATTAGTGAGCAAACAAAATTACACATATGCCCTTTATTTTTGTACCCACGTGCATGACAGGCATCTAGGTTGCCACACCCTTGGATCCGGCCACCACCGTCCAACTTGCGCACACGCTCCATCTTCTCAACGTCGCCACCTCCATGCCCCTTCAATCTGGGCAAGGGGGTGCAGGACATCCACCACTTCTCCGAGTCCGTGCCCACGCCAAAAGCGAGGGAGGCGGGCAGTGTGGCAGCTAAGGCCCCGTTTGGAATGGAGGCTTTCTGCAGGAATTTTGAAGGAAATCGATTCCTATAGTTCGCTGATGTCATCTGGTGTTTGGAACGGAGGAAAGTAGACTTTGGGTTCCGGAGGAAAGGATCGGTTCGCTCACAGAAACACAGGAAATAAAACATCTGGTTTGAGCTCGTGTTTTCGCGGAAGACCGAGGCAAATCTCCGTCGTGGCTCGCTCGCGGAGAGAGAAAGTGCAGGCTTCGACGGTTGAACTGCACCGCGGTGGTGCGCTATGGCGTCATGGCATTACACCGCCAAGCCAAGCGCACAATCAATCTTAAAGAATAAACAAATCGCGTTGCCGTAGAAGGCTCGGGCATGGTGACCTCCAGGCCTTCTGCTCCCTTGAATTGATCAGTTACGATTCTTTTCCTTAATAATCATAATCATGCATGTCAGTTACGATTTTCTCTTAGTCATATCTCGTGTCAGAGTAATAATCACGTATGTTTATTTATTGTAATCATAAATATTAGAAATAACAAAACAAATGTTCCATCCTTTTAATCACACCATATTTTGGAAATCCAGTGTTATAACTTCCTGCGTTCCAAACGCCTCTATTTATATTTTCCTACGTTTTTCCATTCCTCTGTTTTCTCACAACATTGCTATCCTATTCCTGTACTTTTTTCCTTTCCTCTGTTTTGCAATCCTTTGTTCCAAACAAGCCCTAAAGCCGGGCAAGACAGAAGAGGCGCGAAATGGGGGAGGATGAGACCGCGCCCCGGAAACACAAGTAGGGGAGCATGGCGCAGCAAGGGAGATCGACATGTCAAACATTAATGCTTTACGGACGTAAGGAGTAGAAACTGTCGAAGCAATAGTACTATGCTGCTTCAGAGAGTAGTACGTGTGCGTGCAACCTAGGGACACAGGGGTACTAGGTACCATCTGTACCGTGTACTACCATGCATGAATCATGATATGATTAGGGATGTGCTTCGACTTCATGTCTGAAAAATAATGGTTGTTGTTGTTTGCATCACAGAGTTCATCAACAACCCGATCGGATCGGAAATGAAAAGACAACAGTGAAACCGATCGACGACCGATGCAAAGTAGATACAACCAGTACTACTAACCGTACAGTGTATAGGTTCCGTTCCAAAAGCAATCAATTCCTGGTTTTGTCCGGTACTACTCTCTGTTTTTTATATCTTTTATTATCTTAAATCAAATATTTCTATATGTAACCATTATTTTTTTAAAAAAAATTGTATACATTAACGACATAAATTAAAGTTTATGTTTTTAGATTCAATACAAGGAATGCTTTCATAATTTATACCTCACATGTTGTGAAACTATATGGATTTATACCCCACAGAGATCGATGTTTAAACCTACGCTAATGCTACAATTAAGACGTCCGGACGGACGGACGGACGCCTCCCTCCGTTGACTCCCGCACGCGCCACTCGCGCAGCGACCCTATCCGCTCGTCCCGTCCGCGTCTTGATGCTCGCTGTGTCGTTTCCTCCCTGCGTCGTCGTGCCCATCCACCCACTGTACCCCACTCCGCCTCGCCGCCGGTGGTCCCCCGCAGCGCCACGCCCCATCCCATGCGGCCTCCTTCGCGCTGCCTCCTCCACGCCGCATTCCCCACCGGGGCCTCTGCTCGTCCGCCTCCACTGCGCTGCCTCCTCGCTGCGGCCGGCCCACTTGCCGCGACCGCCTCCATCAAGCTAGCGAGCCGCGGCTGCCTCCACTGATCCGGCGAGCCTCCACGACGGATACTCCAGCAAGCAGGTGAGGTGGACGAGATTCGTGTGACACCGCGCCCGCCTGTGAGTTGCCTGTGCCGCTGCCACACAGCGAGCTCCATGCACCACCGTCGACCTCCGCGTCGGCGCGCCTGCGTTTGTCCGAGCAAAGCCTATGTTGCAAGACTATGTTTCAAGTGTTTTAGATGTTTCATCTGGATGTTGCAAGTGTTTCATCTTGATGTTGCAAAAGTAGATAGGAATGTTGCACATGTGAAAGGTCTTGATGGCTAGAGGGGGGTGAATAGCCTTTTAAAATTTTCTACAAAGACAAGCTAAACAAGTTTATCAATACAACAAATAGCGAGATGCGAGTTTTGCTTAGCCTACGGGGTGTTTGCAAGCCACCTATCCAATTCACAATTCTAGTATAATGGAACTCAACCGCACAAGTCAAACCGAGAAGGTAACTACAACTACAACTAGCAAGCTACACAAAAGAGCTACTCTAGCAAAGCTAACTAGCTAGCAAAGATAACTAAGAAAGTAATGCGGAGTTGAGTTAGGAGAGTTTCATCGAGGGGCGAAGTATTGAGCCAACCAATATGATCAACGATGAATACCAAGACAACCGAACACCGAGATCAATCAATCACAATATGAAAGTGATGACACGAAGATTTATCCCGAGGTTCATGTGCTTGCCGGCACGCTAGTCCCCGTTGTGTCCCTCTTCACCACGTGGTTCGGTGGCTAATCGGTCTCTCACCGAGCCTCTCAAAAGGCGCCACAAGAACCTACCAAATGGCAAAAGGTTGCAATGACATGAGCAATTTACTAATGTTGCCTTTGGCGCTTCGCCGAAGTAGGCACAAACCCCTCACAATCACCGGAGGTGGACAAGAACAATCACCAACTCTTGCCAACGCCTCCAAGCTGCTCCAAGCCGTCTAGGTGGCGGCAACCACCAAGAGAAACAAGAATCCCGCAGTAAATCAACCACCAAGTGCCAACTAGATGCAATCTCACAATGCAAATGCACTTGGATCACTCAATCTCACTTCGAATATGCAAAGAAGCAAGAGAGATGAGTGGGAGGGGAGTTGCTTAGCTCAAAGTGCTCACAAGTATGTCAAATGTCCAAGAGAGAGAGCCTTGAGCCGGCCAACGAGTATTTATAGACGTACCCCTTCGAATATAGTCGTTACTCACTTGAAACAGCTGCAGTCGCGCTGACCGGACGCGCTGGTCCAACTGACAGGACGCGCCGATCACACAACGGCTACTCGCGAAGCACCGACCGGACGCGCTCTACGCAACGACCGGACGCGCTGGGCTCGACCGGACGCGTTGGTCCCGTAACTGACCGAACGCGCTGGTCAAGCCTGAGCAGCGCACAACGAAACAGCGACCGGACGCGCTGGAGAATTGACCGGACGCCACAGTGCCTGCGTCCGGTTGGAGTCCAGTAAGCTCCCTCAACGACCGGACGCGTTCGGTCGGTCATGACCGGACGCACCGCGCGTCCGATCAACAAACTGAAACTCGCGCAGACGCTGAACGCTGACTCGACGCGTCCGGTCAAATAGAGACCGCGTCCGGTCCACACTGTGACCTCCGTTCGCTTCCGTTCGATTTCCGACTTTCAGCGTAGTGGAAAATAGTCGTTTCAACTTCTCGAAAACGCCTGAATCCCGCCTCGCAAGCTCGGCGGGAGGGAGAGAGGACCCCAAACCCTCTCTACCGCTCAAACTCCACCGCCATCGCAAATGTGCTAACACCACCAAGTGATCACGTCATGTGCGAGTGTGTTAGCATTTTCACAATCATTTTTCGAGGCATTATTAGTTCTATCCAAATGCATATGATTATGAAATGCACACCTAGAGGCACTTAGGAGTTAAATAGCCGCGTCATTCCCCTCTTTATAGTACGGCTATCTATCCTATAATGTAACCACACCCACTAGGTGTCTTGGTTACTAAAACACAACCCTTAAGCATATACCTTTGCCTTGATCACGTAGGGTTGCGTCCAAATCCAAGTGTGGCCATCATGATCACCATGTTCATCTTGCCACCAACCTTGGAATGTACTAATCCTCATGTGCTACATACAACTTAGGCATAGGATTAGTACTTAGACATTGTCACTAATTATCAACACCAAACATAGGACTTTCAATCTCCCCCTTGTTGGTAATTGGTGACAACCCTTTCACAAAGATATTATGATAAAATTTTGATTGAACCCATGTCACATTATCCAAGTATATTACCATGTGTAAGAAGTATGGACAAGTGATCATGAATTCAAATTGATAACAATGGCTCCCCCTACATGTATGCTATATGTTTGGATTTTGGAAGCATACATGTTAGATAGGAAAGATTAAGAGCATTGACTACCAATAGGTGCTAAGTGTTTTAGATTATAGACCTTTGAAGCGTGATACCATCGGAGTAGCGATAAACACCATCTTAGCACCTTGTGTAGTTGGATACCACTTGGAAAAGCACAAACATAACTAGAAACCTCATGAGATCAACATTATAAATAAGGTTCTAGTACCGCTTTGAAAAACATGAAGCAAGAAAAATCTAACTACTTCCTATTCATGCTAGTACTTCAATACATCATTCAAATTGTACTAGCAAGTCACCACACAAGCAATGTATCAGAGAAAAAGAAATGCATAACTATGCATCATACATATGAAGTGCACAAGGAAATAGAACATTCATGTTTAAGAGCTTGCTCCCCCTACTTGTGTGCTCAAAGTTTTAGTTGTTAGTTGATCCCCTTCTTTTATTAATTTTCCCTTTAGGGTTTTCTCCTCCTTTAGAATCTATCTTTGTGAACAATATTTTCTCCCCCTTTGGCACCAATGACCACAAGGGACCAATTTTAGATAGAATATCATGTTGAATTAAGGGGTGAGGGTCAAGTTTGTGGTTCAACCTAGATTGCTTGCATAAATGAAATGCTTCGGTTTGATCCAAGGGCAAGCTTCTTCACACCTCACTAGAAGGGTTATCATGCACCATGTTGAAGCAAATATTTAGACAAGTGATCTAGATTAAACACTTAGGATCACAAGCTACTTAAACAAGTTATATGCTACCACTAGATCATACAAGACATGGAAACAATAGTGGCACCATATAAACTTCAAATTCATTTGATTTTCATGAATGAGCCTATAAATGCACTAAACATGTCCTTAGTATAGAATGTATGACATGTCAACCAATTGTACCTTGGGGCTCGAAGGAGAGGCATGTCATATATGGGGTGCATCAACTCATGTTGGAGAAGTCAAGTATGTTCAACTCATTCTTTAGCTTGTGAAATCTCTTCTCATCAAGTGGCTTGGTGAATAGATCGGCTAGTTGATCTTCGGTGCCCACACTCTCAATAGCAATGTCACCCTTTTGTTGATGATCTCTAATAAAATGATGACGAACATCAATATGCTTTGTTCTTTGATGTTGAACCGGATTGTTGGTTAGCTTCACGGCACTTTCATTGTCATATAGCAATGGCACATTCTTGAAATTGATTCCAAAATCCTTCAATGTTGCCTTCATCCACAAGATTTGTGCACAACAACTATCCACGGCGATGTATTCGGCTTCGGCGGTAGATAGTGCAATACTATTTTGCTTCTTGGATGACCATGAGACAAGTGATCTTCCCAACAATTGACAAGTCCCGAAAGTGCTCTTTCTCTCCACTTTGTCATCGGCATAGTCGGAATCCGAATATCCAACTAGCTCAAAGCTTGCGCCTTTGGGATACCACAATCCAACATCGTGTGTATGCTTTAAGTACCTCAATATTCTCTTTGTTGCCTTCAAATGACTTTCTCTTGGTAAGGCTTGAAATCTTGCACACATACATACACTAAACATCACATCGGGCCTTGATGCCATCACATAGAGTAGGCTACCAATCATTGATCTATAAAGCTTTTGATCCACCATGTTGCCACTCTTGTCACTATCCAAACTTTCACTAGTGCCCATTGGGGTTGTAATGCCCTTTGCATCTTCCATGCCAAACTTCTTGAGCATATCTTTGATGTACTTGGTTTGGCTCACAAATGTTTCTTCCTTCATTTGTTTGATTTGAAATCCAAGAAAGAAACTAAGTTCACCGATCATTGACATTTCAAATTCCATTGCCATCATTTTCCCAAACTCATCACAATAATCTTGATTGGTTGAATCAAAGATGATATCATCAACATATATTTGCAATACAAACAAGTCTTTCCCAATCTTCTTGGTGAAGAGAGTAGTATCCACTTTGCCCATGACAAATCCTTTGGTTAGCAAGAAGTCCCTCAATCTTTCATACCATGCTCTAGGTGCTTGCTTCAATCCATACAAAGCCTTTCTCAATTTGTAGACATGATTAGGTTTCTTGTCATCTTCAAAACCGGGAGGTTGCTCCACATACACCTCCTCTTGAATGTACCCGTTGAGAAATGCACTCTTCACATCCATTTGATATAGCTTGATATTATGAGCACAAGCAAAGGCAAGTAAGATCCTAATTGCTTCCAATCTTGCAACCGGGCATATGTTTTACCAAAGTCAAGACCCTCTATTTGTGTGTAACCTTGAGCCACTAGTCTTGCTTTGTTCCTTACTACTATCCCATCTTGATCTTGCTTGTTGCGAAAGACCCATCTTGTTCCAATGACATTGTGATCCTTAGGCCTCTCAACTAGTTCCCATACTTCATTTCTCTTAAAGTTGTTGAGCTCTTCATGCATTGCATTTACCTAATCCGGATCTCTCAATGCTTTATCAATGTCCTTGGGTTCTTCCATTGACATAAAAGAAGAGTGAGCACAAAATAATGCCAATCTTGATCTAGTTTGAACTTCCCTTTGTATGTCACCAATGATGGAATCCAATGGATGGTCTCTTGCAATGTTAGTTGGTTGAAGCACTTGGATTTGATTGCTTGGATGTTGATGTTGATCATGAGTTGGAGATGATGAACTAGCCACTTGTTGATCTTGTTGCACTTGAGATGATGTGCTAGCTTGATTTTACATTAGAGACCCACTAGCTTATGTAATTGGACTTTGGAGCACTTGGTCTTTGTTGTCATCCACATCAATCACTTGCTTTGGCCTAATATCACCAATATCCATTTCTTTCATAGCATTAGTCAATTGAGTTCCTCTCACATCATCCAAGTTATTTTTCTCATCTTGAGAGCCATTTGTTTCATCAAACTCAACATCATGAACTTCCTCAAGTAAACCACTAGCCAAATTCCAAACTCTATAAGCTTTACTAGTAGTGGAGTAACCAAGTAAGAATCCTTCGTCACATTTCTTCTCAAACTTGCTCAATCTAGAGCCCTTCTTCAAGATGTAGCATTTGCAACCAAATACCCGAAAGTATGCAATGTTGGGCTTTCTTCCATTTAAGATCTCATATGGTGTCTTCTCTAGAAACTTGTGGCAATAGAGGCGGTTGCTATAGAAGCAAGCCGTGTTGATTGCTTCGGCCCAAAATGAATGACTCACATTATACTCATTTAACATTGATCTTGCCATATCAATCAAAGTTCTATTCTTTCTCTCAACTAGGCCATTAGATTGAGGTGTATACTTGGCCGAGAATTGATGCTTGATTCCAAGCTCATCACATAGCTCATCAACTCTTGTGTTTCTAAACTCACTTCCATTGTCACTTCTCACTTTCTTGATTGTGGTCTCAAACTCATTTTGTACTCTCTTGATGAACTTCTTGAATATGTCAAATACATCACTCTTGTTCCCAAGAAAGAATACCCATGTATATCTAGTGAAATCATCCACAATCACAAAGCCATACTTGTTGCCACCAATGCTTGTATATGTAGTTGGTCCAAATAAATTCATGTGCAACAACTCAAATGCCTTGGAAGTACTCATAATGCTTTTCAATGGATGAGTGTTGCCTACTTGCTTTCCGGCTTGACATGCACTACATAGCTTATCTTTCTCAAATGTGACATCCTTCAAGCCTCTAACTAAGTCATGCTTCACTAACTTGTTCAATTGCTTCATGCCAACATGACCAAGTCTTCTATGCCATAACCAACCCATACTTGATTTGGTGAGCAAGCATGTTGAGAGTTGAGTGTCACTAGCATTGAAATCAATCAAGTATAGATTCTCATATCTAAAGCCCTTGAAGATCAAGTTGGAGCCATCAACACTAACTATCTCCACATCATCAACACCAAATATGCACTTGAAACCAAGATCACACAATTGAGAAACCGAGAGAAGATTGAAGTTCAACTTTTCAACTAGGAGCACATTGGAAATGCTATGATCATTTGAGATTGCAATCCTTCCAAGAGCCTTCACATCACCCTTGCTATTGTCACCAAATGTGATACTATCAATGCCACTATCATTTGATTTGAGAGAGTTGAATATTCTTGAATCAGCACCCACTATCAAGCACCCAATGCCTTCCTCCGGCCTTGTAATTTACCTACAAAATAAATTAATGTTTCTTAGGTACCCATACTTGTTTGGGTCCTTGGAGGTTAGTAACTAAGCACTTTGGTAACCAAATGGCCTTCTTCTTTGGACCCATAATTGGTGTACCAACAAACCTAGCATGCACACCTTTCTCACCCTTGGTAAGCACATAACAAGAATCAAAAGGAATGTAATCCATTTTAGCATGAAACTTGTTGTTCTTATTCATTTTATTACAATTAATCTCTAGATGCCCAACTTGCTTGCATCTATTGCAATAATGACCATTGCTCTTCACAAAGCGAGGCTTTGGACTAGCAAAGGCCGCCTTACCCTTCTTGGGAGTATAACCCAAGCCCTCTTTGTTAAGAGAGAACCTTTGGCTACCCAAGCATTTTAGCAAGCGGGCATCCCCACCATATGCATTGCCTAATGCGCGGGTGAGATCATCCACCTCTTTCTTGAGAGTCTCATTCTCAACCACAAGTGATGAATCACTAGTAGTAGAGATAGAGTTGGTTGTGGTGGATGATGATGAGCTACATGAAGCATTAGTAGGACCAACAAATAAAGAATCATCAATAATATCACATGTTAGTCCAATATCACAAGTGACAATCACTTGCTCCTCCTTAGCTTCCTTCATGAACTTCTCCAACTTGAGGTCCTTTTCCTTGATGAGCTCAAGTAGAGTGGAGTGGGCTTCCTTAAGCCTAGTGTGAGCAACTTCAAGGTCCTCGTGGTCTTCCTTTAGACACTCACGAGAGGCCTCTAGCTCATCAAAGAATTTCCTAAGAGCTTTGAGCTCTTGTTCAATTCCTTTGCACTCCTTACTCTTTTTGAGAGCAACAAGCTCCTCCATCAAGGCATCATTTTCATTGCTCTTGGCAATGAGCTCTTGTTCCAAGATTTTGTATTTCTTGGTGGTCCTCTTGTAGCCTTTGCTTATTTGATCTATTATGCCCAATAGATCATCCTTGGAGTAGTCCTCATCCTCCTCATCATCACTCCTACAACCATCACTAGCACAAGAATTATCATCACTATCATCATATTTTACCTTGGTGGGCTTGGCCATAAGGCATGTCGATGTAGTGTCGAAGATGGATGGCTTGTTGGAGAGGGCGATGCTTGCAATGGCTCGCCGAGTGGTCCTCTCATCATCACTAGAGCTATCATCATCACTATCGGAGTTATCACTATCCCAAGTGACCACATAGCCACCACCCTTCTTCTTCTTGTTGATAGTGAAGCTCTTCTTCTCTTTCTTCTTCTTCTTATCCTTCTTGTTCTTCTTCAACTTTAACTCCCCATCATGATATCTTTTGTCTTCATAGGGACACTTTGCCACTACATGATCGGGGCTATTGCAATTGTAGCATAGCACCTCCTTTGCCTTCATGAAGTCCCTTCTCTTTCTTACACCATATCCTTTCTTCTTCATGAACCTCCCCATCTTGTGCACTAGGAGGGCCATGGTCTCATTATCGAATGGATCATCATCATCACTCTCCACCTTGCTCTTACCCTTAGAAGATGAAGCCTTGAATGCAATAGGCTTCTCTTGCTTGACCTTGGTCTCCTTCTTCCCTTCTACCTCATCTTCATCATCATTGTATTGGGCATCGGTCATTATATCTCCAAGCACATCGGTTGGTTTGACCTTGTCCAATCCCTCTCTAAAGATCATTCTTCTCAAGGTGGCAAACTTCTTGGGTAAGCACATCAAGAACTTGTGTGAGAAGTCCTTGTCCTCAACCTTCTCTCCAAGCCCCTTGAGATCATTGACAATGACTTAGAGCCTATAGAACATCTCCGGGATGGATTCATCATCCTTCATCTTGAAAATGGAGAACTTGTCCTTGAGCATATATAGCTTGGCACTTTTTACCGTTGAAGTGCCTTCATATGTTTCTTGAAGCCTTATCCAAAGCTCATTTGACTTTTCAAGATCTTTGATTTGCTCAAATACTTTGTCATCAATGGCACGGTAGATTGTGTCAAGTGCCGCCGTGTTGCATTGTTTGTTGATGCAGTCATTTGGAGTGAAATTTTCTTCATCAAGAATGATGTATCCTTCTTTGGTCACATCCCAAACCTTCTCATGTATATTGCCTAGATATTGCTTCATCTTCCTTTTCCAATGATCAAAGGAAGAGATGCCATCAAAGAATGGAGGCTTGCCATTAACATGATTGAACATAACTTGAGCCATCTTGCACCGAGGTTGTTAAGCCTTGCAAAAGGTGACCACGGCTCTGATACCACTTGAAAGGTCTTGATGGCTAGAGGGGGGTGAATAGCCTTTTAAAATTTTCTACAAAGACAAGCTAAACAAGTTTATCAATACAACAAATAGCGAGATGCGAGTTTTGCTTAGCCTACGGGGTGTTTGCAAGCCACCTATCCAATTCACAATTCTAGTATAATGGCACTCAACCGCACAAGTCAAACCGAGAAGGTAACTACAACTACAACTAGCAAGCTACACAAAAGAGCTACTCTAGCAAAGCTAACTAGCTAGCAAAGATAACTAAGAAAGTAATGCGGAGTTGAGTTAGGAGAGTTTCACCGAGGGGCGAAGTATTGAGCCAACCAATATGATCAACGATGAATACCAAGACAACCGAACACCGAGATCAATCAATCACAATATGAAAGTGATGACACAAAGATTTATTCCGAGGTTCACGTGCTTGCCGGCACGCTAGTCCCCGTTGTGTCCCTCTTCACCACGTGGTTCGGTGGCTAATCGGTCTCTCACCGAGCCTCTCAAAAGGCGCCACAAGAACCTACCAAATGGCAAAAGGTTGCAATGACACGAGCAATTTACTAATGTTGCCTTTGGCGCTTCGCCGAGGTAGGCACAAACCCCTCACAATCATCGGAGGTGGCTGTAAGGTCCAAATGGCTAGAGGGGGGTGAATAGCCTATTTGAAATTCTACAAGCTTCACTAAACAACCACGTTAGTATAAAAGATGGCTAAGCTTATTCTAGCACTAGCTCAACTACACTATGCAAGCCACCTATACAATTCTAGTGAAGCAAGGCTATGATCTCTAATACACACCAACAAGGCTAAGTCACTAAGCTACTTACTCCTATGTGATAAAAGCTACACTAAGCAAACTACACTAGAACTAGTACAAGAAAGTAAAGAGCAAGAGACTTGATTCTTATACCAACGATGTAGAGAAGTAATGCACTCGAAGAATCAATCACAAGAGAAGTCCTCGGCAAAGAGATGACACAAGATTTTTACCGAGGTTCACTTGCTTCCCGGCAAGCTACTCCTCGTTGTGGCGATGCACCCACTTGTCGGTTCACGAGCTAATCGACTATCAAGAGTCGAGCCCTCGGAGGGCGCCGTACAACCGCACACAAGATGGGGATCCTCCAAGCCACGAGCTTCACTAGAGTATCTAATTTGCGAACTCCCGCGGGGAAGGATCAAGAACCCCTTACAACACTTGGTGAGGGCTCCAACAATCTCCAATTGCGAGCTCAATCACCTCCGCTGCTCCAAGCCGTCTACCGTGTCGGGAAACACGGAAGAGTAACAAGAAATCCGCAGCAACTCGAAGATCAAGTGCCTCTAGAATGCAACTCTCAAGCAATGCACTTGAATCTCACTCAATCTCACTCAAGATGTGCAACTATGCAAAGAGATGAGTGAAGGGGTTGTTCTCTAGCTCAAAGGATGTCTCTAGGTCTCAAAATGTGCAAGAGTTACCCTCAAACCCCGGCCACCATCTATTTATAACGAAGGGGTACGCAGCTAGCCGTTACGAACGACACAGTTGAAATCGCGCTGACCGGACGCTCCGGTCAGGGTGACTTGACGCGTCCGGTCACTACAGGACAAGCGTGAACAGTGTGTGTCAGAAGTTACCGTTGCCGTGACCGGACGCGCTCTAGTGTTTGATCGGACGCGACAGTGCCAGCGTCCGGTCGCGTTCCAGTAAGCTCCCGGCGAGACCGGACGCGTTCGATCACACGTGACCGGACGCGCCGCGCGTCCGATCGGCACTCCGCTGCTCTCTGTCCCTCTGGACGTTTGACCGGACGCTCCGGTTCCGTGAGGGACCGGACGCGCCGGTCACGCGCCCTTCTTCTGCGCATAGGTGAACTGACCGGACGCGCTGGTCAGGCCAGACCAGCGTCCGGTCATAAACCCTAGTGCCCGCGCCACGTTGAACTGACCGGACGCGTCCGGTCAAACCGTGACCGCGTCCGGTGCAGCGTCCGATCGTCGTTTTTCAGTGAAAAACAATTTGGACTTTCGCCACCTTTTCTAGACTTCGGCGCAATAGAAAATAGGCATTTCATTTCCTCAAAAACGCCTAAATCCCGCGCTCGCAAGCTCGGCGGGAGGGAGAGCGAACCCTAAACCCCTTACTACCGCTCAAACACCACCGCATTCGCAAATGTGCTAACACCACCAAGTGTACACCATCAATGTGCATGTGTGTTAGCATTTCACAAACATTTTTCAAGGCGTTATGTTAGCTCTCAACTAGATCCTAATGCATATGCTCAAGACATTGATCTAGTGGCACTTGATTCCCGAGCTAACCGTGATTGCCCCTCTTGATAGTCGGCTATGTATCCTAAATCCGGTCAATCACTTCTCTACTCAACTTAGACCGGCAAAAGAAAAAATCCTATGGTTATACCTTTGCCTTGCGCTCTTAGATCCTTCTCTTCCATTTGATCATCATGTCCATCATTTTATGTGCATCTCCACCATGATCGTCATTTCATGTCCATGCACCATTTCTTTGTGATCTTGTGGCCACCACTCCTTGCCATGTACACCTTCATCACATGTGTTGCTTATGCCTAACTCAAAACACTTAACGCATGGCATTAGCAACTTGGTGTCATTAATTACCAAAACCAAACTTGGGCTTTCAGTGGCCAAGAACAATCACCAACTCTTGCCAACGCCTCCAAGCTGCTCCAAGCCGTCTAGGTGGCGGCAACCACCAAGAGAAACAAGAATCCCGCAGCAAATCAACCACCAAGTGCCAACTAGATGCAATCTCACAATGCAAATGCACTTGGATCACTCAATCTCACTTCGAATATGCAAAGAAGCAAGAGAGATGAGTGGGAGGGGAGTTTCTTAGCTCAAAGTGCTCACAAGTATGTCAAATGTCCAAGAGAGAGAGCCTTGAGCCGGCCAATGAGTATTTATAGACGTACCCCTTCGAATATAGCCGTTACTCACTTGAAACAGCTGCAGTCGCGCTGACCGGACGCGCTGGTCCAACTGACCGGACGCGCCGATCACACAACGGCTACTCACGAAGCACCGACCGGACGCGCTCTACGCAACGACCGGACGCGCTGGGCTCGACCGGACGCGTTGGTCCCGTAACTGACCGGACGCGCTGGTCAAGCCTGAGCAGCGCACAACGAAACAGCGACCAGACACGCTGGAGAATTGATCGGACGCCATAGTACCTGCGTCCGGTTGGAGTCCAGTAAGCTCCCTCAACGACCGGACGCGTCCGGTCGGTCATGACCGGACGCACCGCGCGTCCGATCAACAGACTGAAACTCGCGCAGACGCTGAACGCTGACCGGACGCGTCCGGTCAAATAGAGACCGCGTCCGGTCCACACTGTGACCTCCGTTCGCTTCCGTTCGATTTCCGACTTTCGGCGTAGTGGAAAATAGTCGTTTCAACTCCTCAAAAACGCCTGAATCCCGCCTCGCAAGCTTGGCGGGAGGGAGAGAGGACCCCAAACCCTCTCTACCGCTCAAACTCCACCGCCATCGCAAATGTGCTAACACCACCAAGTGATCACGTCATGTGCGAGTGTGTTAGCATCTTCACAATCATTTTTCGAGGCATTATTAGTTCTATCCAAATGCATATGATTATGAAATGCGCACCTAGAGGCACTTAGGAGTTAAATAGCCGCGTCATTCCCCTCTTTATAGTACGGCTATCTATCCTATAATGTAACCACACCCACTAGGTGTCTTGGTTACTAAAACACAACCCTTAAGCATATACCTTTGCCTTGATCACGTAGGGTTGCGTCCAAATCCAAGTGTGGCCATCATGATCACCATGTCCATCTTGCCACCAACCTTGGAATGTACTAATCCTCATGTGCTACATACAACTTAGGCATAGGATTAGTACTTAGGCATTGTCACTAATTATCAACACCAAACATAGGACTTTCAACATGTTGCAGTGGCTATACACGTACGTTTCAAGCGTATGTTCCAAATGTTTCATCTCGTTTTCCAGACGTATGTTTGCAAGCTAGATGTTGCATATATTTTCACACATATGTTGTAAGTATTTTATCTGAATGTTGTGTATGTTTGCAAATGGTTTTCAGGTGTTTTTTGCAAGTGTTTTATACGCATATTTTGAGTGTTTCAGCTGTTTCGTAGTATGTTGCAAGTGTTTCATTTTGATGTTTCAAGAGTAGATCTGGTGTTGCAGCTAGTGTTTCGGATGAATGTTTCATGTGTTTCATCTGCCTTCGGACGTATGTTGCAAGTGTTGCATCTAGATGTTTTAAAAGTAGATCGGGTGTTGCTTCTCTGTCCTTTCTTTTCTACTGCCTCACCTTTGCCTCGGTGTCTTCTCTTCCTCCTCCCGGCGAAGGTTAGTTGGGCATCCGCCGCCCCTCCCCCTCTTCTGGATGCTAGCGTAGCCACCTGCTACAGGTGTTGGTCACGTGCATGTGCGTGAGAAGCGGATGGGGTGCGAGCGAAAACTCCCCACGTGCAGTCGGGTGGCACGGGCCCGCATAGGCGGGCGTGGGATGCGGATGCGCGGGGGGAGACGTAGTGCAGGTGCGGGCGTCCGGACTTTCCGGTCGCTAGCAGTGCCGTTAAACCTAAATACAACATGTAGTAACTTTTAAATGACATACACGCCGTCTCTGTGCATTACTATATGTTTAGCGAGCTGACACCTAGCTAGCTACTCCCTAGCTCTCTAGCTTTCGTGACCTGGCTAGCAAAACTAGTCGGCTGCTAAGAGTGTTATTAGTAGCTGACATCGTGTTAGTCGATGATGCAGGACCACATGCAGTTGTGTTGGGTCATCTGCAACACACCCAAGCCAAGACTAGCTAGCTCAGATTTCTTTTGCTCGTCTCCCAAAACACGCTATCAACGGACATACAGAATCTAAGCAAGCAACCTACGGTATTTGTTTTTCCCCTTGAGTTCTCTTTTTCTTGAGTGCATATAAATAATCTCGTTTGACTTTGGTTTCCAGGATGACACAAGTATCGGACCATCGAATTGTGGTGCTATTACCACCGTCGTTGGGTTTGGTCCCAACAATTTCTAATTCCCTTTTGTCTACAAACAAATTCTAATCCCATGCAATCCTACAACCTTGTCACCTGCATATATCTATCTATAATGCTAGAATTCATGGTTAAAGCTCGCAGTCGCATGGCCCGTTTAGCCCATACTAGTTGGGGCCCAAGGGCACGAGCCCAATTACTACACACTCGCAGCCCACGAATTTGCATGTGTGCATTAACGGGAACCGGCCAGCGACGGCCCACGGTGTTGGTCTTCACCCCCGACGCCGACGAGGCGCCAGGGGACCGTGAGAATAATTTCCCGTGTCCGGCAGGCGGCAGGAGGTCTCGTCGGTGGCGACGGAGAGGCGAGGGACGGTGGTCATGATGACGGACACGTGACGTGTGCCTGCCTGCACTGCCACCGCCCTCCTGCATAAGTACATTTCATTTCATGGCTAGCTTTCCGGCCGACGACGACCAAGCATGGACTCCCTTTCATTTCTTGGACAGCTAGTGCCGGAACGAGTAGCTTTCGTTGCTAGTAGCCGCCCAGCAGCTGGCATGGCAAGGTAGTCGCACATCATTCAACTCACATTGACTTTGACTTCAAACAAAAAAATAAAAAAAAAGACAACATTTTAATCAAAACTGTTTTCTACAATAAACCCAGCAATGACAATCATGTGACATATATCAACCTGCATATATAGATTTTCGTACATTACACTAAGAATAGTCTAAATTTGGTGGGAAAAAAGTGTCGGCAAGAGCTCTGTCGTGCTTGCATTTTTTTTAAATAATAGAGAAGGAAGTAAAATGGAATGCCATGTATGTAGCTGCACCACTGCAGGTGACGGGCATGCAGTCCGGCCCATGTAGGGTGTGTGGCCGGTCCGATACAGACGTAGATGGTGTTCGGCCCAACATACCAATGCATGACTGTAGTATTGTCCGATCCAGTCTGCATCGTGCGTGTGTTGTTGCCGTCTTGCTCCACTCCAAACTGACACGCAGGGGCCCCTGAAGCGACCAGGATACTACTACAGCCTACGACTACTCGTCCCGTCTCAAAATAAAAATCGACTTCTATAAGTGTCTTAAATCAGTCAGACTAGTTTAAGTTGGACACCGATGCACACAGCTTGATGTACATATACTATATTACTATGGCTGATGCCCATATGTGCATGTATCGAACCAGACACTTCCTCTACTGCGCCTACCATTGCCACCGACAGTGCATTTCACGTAAAACTAATCCCTTCATTCTAAATTGTAAGTTATTTTAGTTTTATCTTTAGCTAAACTTCTCTGGATTTGATCTAGCTTATAAAAAAATGCACAAACATATGTAACATGAATTAAATTGGATTATTCATTAGATACACGATGAAATACATTCTAATAGTTTATTTATTTGTTCGATATTGTTGATGTTAACTTATTATTTATAAGCCTTGTCAAAATTAGAAAAGTTTGACTCAAGACAAAGGTAAAAATGACTTACAATTTAGGACATGCTTGGATGACTAGTCAATGTTAGTCATGATCCCTGGGCCTGCCGGTTTACATATATACTGTCCTTTTTATTTATTTCATGATTCATGATGATGTGCCGGCAAGGCAAGCTATGGATCACCTCTCTCCCACGACACCATACTACATACTTCCACAGATTGTGCTCGTACGGCATATCAGCACTTTAGTCTTTAGGAATGCACTAACAATGCCACGATATAAATCGAGCACGTTCCACCAAGATCGATGGCGCACAAATCAGGTCGGGTGCCATCAAGTGTCAAATAAAACTTGGAATCTAAGGTAAGGCACTACTAGCCCCAGCTGCTAGCTGGAGGCCTCCCAGCAAATTGAAGATGGCCAGTAATGGAATTAATTTGTCAACTAAACTTTGTAACTATAAATATCACTTTAGCCTTGCATTGTCATTAGTCAAATTTAACTAAATTTGACCAAATTCCGTGAGAAAAAAAATTACATCTTCTGGGTCAAATAGATGCTCTAATTTGAAGTCATGGATGTCAGAGTATTTCGCAGTAAACTTAAATAAAATTAGACGAGATTATTAACTAATGACAAAACTAATAAACTATAATATTTTTGAAAAGAGAGTTGGTCATTAGCTTGCTCGTCAAACAAAACTGTGTTTTGCCGTTGACCTGAATTCCCCAAGTAAATTTGACAGTAAATGGACGACAGAAACAACTATATGAGAGAATGCAGACGTGATTTCGATGAGAGTTATAAACACAATCTTGAAAGAGAAAACTAGTACTAACAAAATAGTCTAGCCGAATTTGAAGGGAAAAAGGATAGCAGAAGGCACGTGGAGTTGACACCTCTCAAGTCTCAAGCGAGCAAAGTGATTAGCGCGGGCCCGACGAGCCCACTAAATCCAATACAATTGATTCGCGTCGTCCCACGTGTAGACACGTAACTTTCTTTAATATATAATCATGATGCCGTTATAGACATGAAAGTGCTAAATCGACTTTATAGTGAAAAATGTATAACACTATTTATGGCACCAAATAAGTAGGTTATGAAAAAAATATAATGTATCTAGTGACATTAATTTGATGGCATAAATATTGATGCTTTTATATAGGCCCTGTTCGGCAGGCTGTTTTTTTGGCTTATAAGCCGGCTGTGGTTGATTTGCTGTGAGAGAAAAACACTGTTCCACGGCTGATAAGCCGTGCTGATAAGCTCAGCCGAACAGGGGAATAAATTTTATTAGATTTAAAATATTTTAATTTAGGGCAACTCTAAAAATTGTTTTACTTTGGGACAGTACAAGGGTCACTTGGTACAGGTTAACTGACGAGTATTTGTGTACATGTTCCCCGTTGGCAATATTAGCTATAAGTTATTATCTAGCTAACTATTAACTTAGTTTAATATTAGCTAAACTATTAGCCGGATCCGTTTGAATCCAAATGAGCTAATTATTGGCAGCTTACTATTAGCAGCTTGGAGCCAAATAGGACCTAACAATTATCGCAATTAGCCATATATTTGCGAAGAAGGGTGGAGCATTGCAATGTGCCTTGCCGTTGTATTCGTTAAGTGCCATCACGTCATGTGAACCCCCCCCCCCACCCCCCCCCCCCCCCTAATGGCTTTAGTCACGTATTGGAAAGAGGACACTTGTCGATTTGTCATAACGTGAGCTGTCGTGTTCATAAATAAATTCCAAAGAAACCCAAACAAGGATCGGAGGCAAATAGACGGAGATGAACAAGTCAGACGTGGGACCCGGGTGTCATCCTCCGTTACTACTACGCTATACCTTCGCAGCTTCGTGACCAGACGCAACGGGACGCTGCAGGAGCGGGACCGGGCCGCGCCCACGGCCCGGAAGATAAGCTAGCCGTTGGGCCTTGCTGTCATTTTCACCACGAAGCACGTGGGCCCGCGCGTCGGGGCGGGGTAAAATGGTAAAAAAACAGAAGGCCGCACTGAAATCCAGGCTATCCTCTTAATTCCAAATTTTTACTCTCTCTTCGTCGTATCAAATTTTAGACACATGTATGGAACATTAAATAAATATAGATAAAAAATAATTAATTGTACAATTTGATTGTAAATCACGAGATGAATCTTTTGAGTGTAATTAATCTATGATTAAACACTAATTACTAAATATAAATAAAAATACTACAATAGCCAAAGTTGAAAAAAATTACAATCTAAACGAGGCCCTGGCTAGATTTCAAGCAGGCAGGCCCTCTCTGGCTCTCTCCCTGCGTGCACACGGCTACCCAGCACGAGGGGCCGCGCTGTCTCCATGACCTGTGGGCCACGGCTGCCGTGCCGTTGCCGTCCCATGCCGATGCGGCAACCGGCAATGCCCACACAGATCATGGCTTCTTGTGTTGGAAGGTGTACGTGTGTGCGATGCCCAAGCCTTTTCCCCTCGCCTACACCTCTCACTGTCCCCGCAATGGGAATTATGCTCCGTGCACCAAGGCCTCGCAGTTGTTTACTCAGGAGAGTATGGATGTTCTGGTACTACAATTTGCTGAGACCAACTACTCTAGGGTATTTTCATATATGCAAACACCATTTAAGGTCTAACTTTTTATCTATAGCAATTACCGTCAACCTATATCCCAATTAGGACATGCCTACTTTTGCTCCTAGATAGGTTTGTCTGGCGTCCGGAGCGTTATCATATGCCTGATTCTGGACGCTTGGGGTTGGAATCGGTGCATGGCTTGTGTGCTGCCTAGGAGGCTTCGAAGCAAACAACCTCTTATTATGTGTGGGATCACACTCTATGTAGCATTAGCTAGCTCTGGTTGTATAGATTAAAAAAACTTCCCCTCACATGGTAGTGCGGATGGTTCTTCCAGTAGTTATATTAAATCTCGTTTTGTTTCATGCACTTCTTTTGTTTACTATATGTGCATTTCAACCTTTTGACACAGTTATTGAATGAAAAGAGATGTACAAGACAAATCGACTACTTGTGGATCACGTACATACCAACGCAGTTCTAGGAAAATCTCTGAGATATCTCTCCATTAATTTTTTGTTGTTGTTTTAGTATATGTGATTATACTAAATGCCGGTCTATAACCTTACAAGCATTAAAATGTCTTTAACAAAACATGCATGGCACCATTATAATTTTGTGCATTGAAAATATGTTGTTTGCATTTTGATACATTTTCTATAAACTAATTTCTTGAGGTTTGAGCACTAGTCACGTTTATAAAATATCAATTTATGTTTTTTCAACGTCTATGTAACTAACTACAATACTAATGTCATTGTGTCGCCCAATGACCTCGTAACGCAACGAAACACATGGTGCGACTTTTCATGAAAACGTGCGTTAACATGCTCATGCCTTAAAACATCTTTGATTTGATTAGTACGATTATACACATGGCCTGACATAGAATCACTATCGAGACTTGTTTTCTCCATGTTTGTGAAACCATTTAGAGAACATTTTATCAAGGTTTGAGCATTAACCAAGTCAACAACCGTAGCCGACTTTATCATTTGGCTAACATGTAATCACGTGTGTCTACATGTATATCGTGCCTCCTTTACACCAACAACCCTTGTTAGGGCATCTCGACAAGGGGCGACATCGTCGACATGCATCTAGTATGGAAAGAAAAATGAAGAGAGAAGACTAGATAGCGATGAGTAAATCGACGGTAGATTTCATGTGAGCCGAGGAAACCTAAGAGTGAAGATGGAGCCCATATACCTTAAATCATGACAAGAGAGCCAAACGTTAATCGCCCTGTTTTTTAGTATTACTTTTTAGCGAAGGAACAAGTCTTTTTCTCACAACAAATCAGCATCAGCAGCAGCCAAATTTTAGCGAAACAAACAGGACAATATTATTTTTCTATCTCTGCTCCAACTCAGCCCTTGTATAGAAACAAGATATAGCTGACCGACCAAGTACTCCCGTCAAATATAGGTCACCCAACCGTGCTGGGTGCCTCTAGCAGATACGCCGTCCGGCCATCAAGAGCAGTCCCTCGTGTCTTTTTACAGATGTTTTTGTTCCGTTTCCTCACGCCATTTTTTCCCATCTCTCCTCTCTCTCTCTCTTTCTACTCATCATCGTCAGTCATCTCTACTATAATGGAATTCTTAAATTACACTCCGTTCACCCAGAAAAGCGTCCCCCGCTGAGAGCGTTCAACCTTCGTGCACCCAAAAAATTGCACACATAAATTCTACACTATTAAAATCAATGGCTAATAAAACACGCAAATCAAATCTGATGGCTACGATTAGAAGTGGGAAGCCAGGCTTCTCACCCCGCGTCTCACCACGCGCCTTCTCCCCCACGCGCACCCTCCCACCGCCCCACCCACGCACGGAGACCAGGGTTCGATCCCTCCCGTGTCCGCATATTCTCTTTTTTTTTCCCAAAAAAATTAAACGCCACACAAAACATTGGAACCCCGCCCAGCACCAGAAGCCACCGCCGCCACCATGGGAGTCGGGCATCGTGCCACTGGCATAGGGGACACGCGGGGCTGGCCGCCACCCACGGGTGCAAGGCCGGCCGAGGGAGGCCGAGCGCCGGGCCAGGCTCCAGCCGCCGAGAGCCAGCACTCGCGCCACCAACGGGCACCTCTGGCGGTGCTAGCCCAACCCTCGCGCAGAGGTCACCTGTTGATTGGACGGCGCAAGCAGGGATTGCGGTGAGCAGATCCCTCATCCCAACGTTAACCCTAGACCCAACCCCGGCGCTGCCGACGCCCCCAGGCGCGATGAGGAAAGCAAAGGCGAAGCTACAGGTCCGTTCAACGTCTGTCTCCGTCAATCTTTTTTTTTTCCTTCTGAAAGGGCAGTGAACTTCAATGAAGATGAATAGAAAAAGTTTGAGAAAGTGCTTGGTGTTCGCATATCCATCGTCGCGCTGCCGTACTTCTGGTATTTTTTTTGTTATCTGGGCTCTTGCATTCAGTTGTTATTACTAATCATAGTATTACTATATATTGACCATAAATATGATGATTGCATTTACACAAATAAATATGGTATAGAGTAAGGGGGGACTTGAGAGTTTTACTCTGACTTTGTTTTAAATTTTAGTGTGACAAAAGAATTATATTGATGATTATTAATTGAACATTCTTGCACAGATGGGTGATCTTGTGAGCAAAAAAAAGTGGATATTAACCTCTGCTACTCTGGTTAGAAAACCTGACACTCAGTTTAGAATGTTGATTTTTAATTGATTTCCAAATAACTTGGCTATGATTAGAAGCACATAGAGTCATAGATAAGAATGTTTGTACTCATTGAACTATGATATATTATATAGTCAGAGTTTCCAATCTCAGTTTTTATCCAAATTGTACACAATGGCTTAGATCTTATAATGTCTCATTAAATAGTTCTTTAAAACATGTGCCTGGGCATGGGCATGTTCTTGGTTTCAGAAACCTGCTGAAGATAGGGACATTACGGAAGAGGTGTCGAAGACTCATGAGGCCATGCAGTAAGTCAGCAACGACCTTGAAAATATAATGCCATCATCATAAGCAAGTGCCGCAAGCAAGTGGTTTTGTGGTACCCTACATATATATCATAAACAGATAAGATGATCTGTTTTCGTTTGATTATAGTTTGATAGTGTGGTCTCTTCTATTCTAAAGTAAAGCACTGGAGGACATATGCTTGGAAAAGGGTTACCAGGAAAAATGTGTTCTTGTTTTTGTCCAAACTTTACAATCATCATAAGGATAGCGTGATGCAAAAAAAAAAAAAAAATCAAAGCAGTGGAAAGTAGTTCCAGCTTAATGCCTGGGTTCTGTTTCATACAGTTTAAAATCCAGGATTCTACTTGTTTTTCATAAATTTGTTTTTTTATCTGTTCGTGGATACAGCAAGGCCATGATTGGATTCTCATCACAATATGATACTATGTAATGTGGCAATTGTCTGATTCCATCTTCCTCAGGGTGGTTTTGCATGTTGATGGTTGTTTAAATAAAAAAAGGAAATGGCCACTCAGAAACAGAGCGCACTGCTTTACGAAAGATCACTACAATAACACAGGTATGAGCGCTTCCTCAGCTCTGATGGAGTTGATGTCAATATGTTTGGTATCCTCTCAGGTTTGTAATCACTGGCAGTACCTGTGGATGAGGCGCAGCCTGCCCCCACGTGAGCGGCGTCCTACGACTGAGGTGCATCCCGTCCCCCGTTTATTTGATGATTTTTGTTTGTACATAGATGAATTTGTTCGATTTTTTCTGTTCACCATAGTGCTCCCGATGCTTTCTTGATATGTGCGATTGGAGCAGGATCTAGGCAATTCGCGTGTGGGATGTAGACTGTAGTCAACGTTTATAGATTGGATGCGGACTGAAAATTATTTGAGCCTGGTGATGAAATTGTTGGTCGGTGTCAGATATGTTTTGAGCTCGATGGTTATTCTTCAGGTTCAATATGGTTCTGGAGTAAAATCGATTAGTGTCCTGGTTTTCTGGTTCAGCATTGCAGTGTCATTGCAGGACTTTTTTCATGTCCTGTCATATTTATCCACTCCAAAATCATACATGCACTGCTACTTTTGTCAGTGCTGCAAATCTTGGTAAATTAACAATGTTCCTTGTCACTGACTTCCTATAAACATTCAGAAGTTCAGCAGGATTCGGCGTAGTTGTGCCAAGGAGACTGTTCCGCATAGAGGTTTACCCGTTTCCATTCCTCATTTTTTCTGTTAAAGTTGGAGATGAATTTGGCACATAGAAGTTTAGTTTAACACATTTTTCTCCTCTTGTCCGGATGAATTACTGCTACATCCTAAAAACAGTTTGGTCATGACATGGGGAAGACAGGCATACAATAGTTTAACTTCTCATCGCCCTAATTTTTCTCACAGTGCACTTATTCCATAGCATACACATCTCCTGTGATCAGATTCTTATTTGGAATGCTATGGGGGCAGTCTTAACCCCTTCAGGTCGAGTTTTATGTAATGCGGTCGTGAATTCTGACATCTCATTTCTGCATACAGGAAAAGGTGATGCATCTACTGCCAGTTGAGATTCTTCCAATGGAACAAGCCAAAATCAGGGTGAACCCAAATCAAGTGACACAATGTATATACCTAGCATCTTGTCATATTGGCGAGATGTGAGAGCAATCTTTGTGATTCCAAGGTTGGTAAGACCAAACTTTCTGTTCTTTGCTATTTCATCCGTACTAGAAAGTTTCAGAAAAGATTTTGACAGGCACCTTTAGACTTTAGTATAGCTCATTTAGCGATTGTATAGGAATGATGTTAGAATCTGAAATGATATTTTATAATACCTGTGCCTACCATTTTTCCTCCGTTACACTCATTTGTTAGCGTGAAAATGGAACATGTAGCTCTTCCATATAATTGGAAGTTAATTGGCCTATCTTCAGGTGCATTGCGTTTGTGGTTTTGGTTCCTGATTCCTACTGCTCTGGTTCTGGAGTAAAATCGATTAGTGTCCTGGTTTTCTGGTTCAGCATTGCAGTGTCATTGCAGGACTTTTTCATGTCCTGTCATATTTATCCACTCCAAAATCATACACGCACTGCTGCTTTTGTCTGTGCTGGAAATCTTGGTAAATTAACAATGTTCCCTGTCACTGACTTCCTATAAACATTCAGAAGTTCAGCAGGATTCGGCGTAGTTGTGCCAAGGAGACTGTTCCACATAGAGGTTTACCCGTTTCCATTCCTCATTTTTTCTGTTAAAGTTGGAGATGAATTTGGCACATAGAAGTTTAGTTTAACACATTTTTCTCCTCTTGTCCAGATGAATTACTGCTACATCCTAAAACAGTTTGATCATGACAGGGGGAAGACAGGCATACAACAGTTTAACTTCTCATCGCCCTAATTTTTCTCACAGTGCACTTATTCCATAGCATACACATCTCCTGTGATCAGATCATTAGCAAGAAATAACTTTATTATGTCTTATGCAAAAGTGTTTCCCAGATTGTATACATGCTCAAATACAATTGTGTAAATGTTGAACTATGGAAAAAATCATTGTTTAGTTGTTTTCATATGCATCCTCGAGAAAAAGCCGTGGCGTTAGCACGGGCATTATACTAGTCAGTGTAGTGAGCAAACTTTATCGTGTGCTTGCTTGCTTCCCTTGTACTGTCGGCCCTTTTCTCTCCTTCCCAATTCATCCATCCACCCATTCCATCCCCAGCAAGCAAGCATTGCCTCCCCTCTCCCCCGGAGCGGAGAGCCGCCCGGCGGCCTCCCATGGCCACCTCCTCCCGCTCCGCCCCGCACTGACGTGACGCCGCCGAGGGATTGAGGAGCCAAGACCTCCAGCTGGAGGAAGAGGAATCGGAAGGAGCGGCCGCGCGCCCTTCGCCACGTCTTGCGTCGTCGGGGGGCCAGGCCCTTCGCCGGCGACGACGAGCGCTCATCACGTACGCCCGCCACCTCCCCCTCCCCTTCATGCCGCACCCCAAACCCTAATGTAAGCTATTTCTGTTCGGATCCGATCCACTCCCCAGTTACCATATATCATACTCGCGAAAGCTTGGATTTTTTTTTGGCAAATTCTTCTCCCGCCTCTGGTTCTCTATCTTAGTTACTCTGATGACGTTACCGACGCGACGCTTCTTCTGTGTAGGTTGCTGAGGAGCAGAGATGTCGACGACTGGCGAAATCCTGAGGGCGGAGCTATCTTCCAGGACGCCGCCGTTCGGCCTGAGGTTATGGATTGTGATTGGCATCTGCATCTGGGTGGCGATCCTGTTCATCCTCGGCTTCATGTGCTTCTGGTCCATACACCGGAGGAAGTCCAGCAAGTCGTCCTTCGACAGTACCAATACCATCCCGGTGTCCCAGATTCCGGACGTCTCCAAGGAGATTGCGGTGGACGAGGTGCGTGAGCATGCTGCCGTGCAAAGCTTCCATGTGCACGAGAGCCGCTCGCTGGCGGTGGCGGTGCAGGAGAAGCACTGCGAGAAGGATTCTGGGAAAATGCTGGGCCACCTGGTCAGGAGCAAGTCGAGCGACGCGGATAATCTGAGCCAGTGCAGCTCGGCGTACCAGTGCGAGAGGGCTGCGAGCTCGTATTCCGGTGATGAAGGCAACTCGGGCAGTGCTATCGCTAGGAGGCAGTACTCTCAGTATCCGACTGTCTCCGCATCTCCGTTGGTTGGTCTCCCCGAGTTTTCGCATCTCGGATGGGGCCATTGGTTTACTCTCAGGGATTTGGAACATGCGACGAATCGGTTCTCCAAGGAGAATGTCATCGGAGAAGGTGGATACGGAATAGTTTACCGGGGTCGACTCATTAATGGGACTGATGTCGCAATTAAAAAGCTTCTTAATAACATGTAAGAAGCTCTGATGATTGTTTTTACCTTAACTTTCGTATAGAACCTGAAATGGTCTCAGCATTTTGACAGTGTTTGGTATGTCACTGTAGGGGTCAGGCAGAAAAGGAGTTCAGGGTTGAAGTTGAGGCAATTGGGCATGTCAGGCATAAGAATCTTGTCCGCCTTCTAGGATATTGTGTCGAGGGTATCCACAGGTGAAGCTAATTCCTGATCAAATACTACTATTTGCTAGCTACCTTATATATGTACTTGAATCTGACGACTACTGATCCACATATAATTGCACCCTATGTTCATGATAAGATCTTGAAGCTCCAAACCCTTACAAAATCTGGCACTTGAACACACTTTGAGAAAGCATGTGCCTTGGTACATTCATTCAACTGTAACATTTCAGCCCTTGAGAATTTTATCTGATGATCGTAATAATCATTATTATGATTTACCTAGCTTGCAACCTGTGTGCGTCTGTAGCAATGGCCTGGTTATCCCCAACCTTTCTGAGCCCTTGGTGCTCAGGAGCTTGGGTTGAATTTTTGTTCTGCAGGAGGGGATGTTTTTCAATCTATGAACATTGTAATTTTGTTACGTGAGTGATGAAATTTGATCTTTACAGTTGTGGAAAAAAATGATTTACCTAGCTTGCAACCAAGCCCTTAGTCAAGCATTCTCTCAATACCATATTAAATAGGTTACGACTTATGACCAGCCTTTTTAGGACCCAGTAGAAGTGTATGTCTGTTATTGATCAATCACTTGGACGTATTGAGCTGTACTTAAAACTTACTTCTACCATTCATCAATTTGTGTTGCTCTTTGTCTTTACATATCCGCTGATGCATTTATGGCGTGAAACTTGTCTGATAGCTGTTATAGTTTGGCACAACATGGTAACAAACGGTATTCTTTTACTGGACGGAAGCGTTTTACAGAATGGTTCACTGAAATCCCATAATCTCTTGTGTCTCATTCTTTCTTCGGATATATCATTGCTCGCGATGCTTCAGGAGGAATACAGTAGGTCTTTGGCATTCACAAGCCTTGTAGGTCTATCCGTGCTCTACGCCCAGGCACGTCGATCCAGCCGCGAGGCTCTCAAAATTGATGGTGTAGGGAGCTTCCTTGCCCAGGCAAATATGCCAGTCTCTGAACCAAACGGGCCTTACCTCTGTAAAACTAGATGTGGTGAAGTATGGTACTTAACAACAGTCCTTAATCCGGAGCCAAACAGCCATGATTTACTGGGCTGTCAAACATCATTATTTATATTATACCTCTAGAAGCTCTTGCTCGCCAAATTTTGCGTTAATGTCTGATATAATGCTAACTGTGCCTAATGAGAATACAAGTCTTAATAACTTCAATTAACAACATAAATAGGTTTTCTAAAGATAATCGTCATTTAAAACTTAGAAGTTTACTGTTCTACTTGTACCTGCTACCACATGTTACAAGGATTTTTACAACTAAAGTTGTGAGATAATGATTTCTATGTTTTGAAGAAAATTGTCTCTTGGCACCCCAGATATGCATTTTTACTTTTTACCTGCCTGAATAAATGAATATATCACCTCTCAAAAAAGGAAAGTAAAGTGTATATTTATGTTAGTAATCTGAAAATTGTTGCAAACCACTACAGTATTTCCTTTTCCATTTCATCCCTGTTTTTTGTTAGTTTTTTTCTTTTTGTTGCTGGCTGATAGCTAATCTGGTTCTGGTGTAGGGTGTGTTGGTTGTGTGTGCTAGGAGTGGGTGTCCCCCATATGTAACATCTCTTTCTTAATTAAAGATACGCAACTCTCCTTTGTGTTTGAGAAAAAAGTCTGAATTGAAGAGAGCTGAGTCATGCTCCATGAATTTAACTTTCTATCTCAGTGCTGGCCCACTGATTCAATGAAACCTTGGCAATTAGATAGTTTTGTGAGGTGATGCTATTAGAGCCTTTTTGCTTTTCTCCATTTGGTTCAGCTCGGTTAAACATTTAAAGTGGTGTATGGACAGGATTTAACTATATCTGCTTCATACATTATATGGTTATTTAATCCATTTGAGCATTCTCCTAATCAAATCCTGTTATTCCAGGATGCTTGTGTATGAGTATGTGAATAATGGGAACTTAGAACAGTGGCTTCATGGTGCAATGCGTCAGCACGGTGTTCTTACTTGGGAGGCCCGGATGAAAGTCATTCTTGGAATTGCTAAGGCGTAAGAAATGAACCATTCATCATTTTACATCTTTTATATGCATACATTTATTTATGTAATGTGTTTTCTACAACTGAACAATATACAGGCTTGCTTATTTACATGAAGCCATAGAACCAAAAGTTGTACACCGTGATATCAAATCAAGCAATATCTTAATTGATGAAGAATTCAACGGCAAGCTTTCTGATTTTGGACTGGCCAAGCTCTTGGGTGCTGGGAAGAGCCATATCACAACTCGAGTTATGGGAACATTCGGGTATGTTTTTTTTTTTTTGCATGTTTTTCTTTATGGGAACATTCTCTGGAGTAGGACTTTTCTTCAGTAACTGGAACTTATGGTATTCACATGCAGTAGGGAGTTTACATATTGAGAGCTTTGTTTTCCATTTTTTAAGAAGAATTAGCTCTGTACAACTTTGTATGCAAACAACCATTCATCTTTTATTTTGCTACTGTTTCAGGTATGTGGCTCCTGAGTATGCCAATACAGGTCTGTTAAATGAGAAGAGCGATGTCTACAGTTTTGGGGTGCTACTACTGGAAGCAGTGACTGGGAGGGATCCAGTTGACTATGGTCGGCCTGCTAATGAGGTGAGCATCTACTATTGTCGCATGCATATGCTGAAGCAAGAAGTCCATACTAGTTGCCGTTTGTTTCACAGCAAAACAGGATCTGCTTGGTGGGAGGGACAATATGCTTTAGGTGGTGTATGGATATCCTGCGTTTATGCCTAGTAACCCTTACGGCAATAGTACTTTTATTTAAGTCTATGCTTGGAGCTGTGTCAGGTCTGAATGTTGATCAATCACAAGCCTATAACATGGTGGTTGTGCAGGTTCATCTGGTGGAGTGGCTGAAAATGATGGTCGGCACTAGAAGAGCCGAGGAGGTAGTGGATCCCGACATGGAGTTGAAACCAGCGATTCGTGCTCTGAAGCGCGCACTTCTAGTGGCACTGAGGTGTGTGGACCCAGATGCTGAGAAAAGGCCCACTATGGGTCAGGTTGTTCGGATGCTTGAGGCAGAAGATGTCCCGTCACGGGAGGTTTGTACATCTTGAGCTTTGGTCCATCAATACAACTACTCCATAATTCTTGCGCAGTAGTGCTAAATCTTGTGCTGTGATCCTCTGAAGGACCGCCGCAGTCGGAGGGGCCACAGCAACAATGCAGATAACGAGTCCAAAGCAAGCTCAAGCGAGTTTGAGATAACCAGTGATCGAAGAGAGTCAGGACCGTCATCGAGGTTCCAGCCCTGACTCCCAGTGAGAGAGCACAGCAGATCACCATGTTCAAGAACTCGGTTTCAGTTCAGTTCGCCGGGTTGTCTATTGCCTGCTCACTCATGTATTCAGCAGGCCGTTCGGAAGGTTGACCTATTTGTGAATCTGCGCGGGTTTTCACACCGGTGGGGTTTTGGATGGTGGGCATGGTTGATACTTGGGCGCTTTGGATGGTGGCGGTGGGCATGGTTGGTACTGGTAGAGATAGGAAGGACATTGCATTTTGTACTGTAGGTATTACCTTTCCTTGGTGGTAGCCAGAGTAGAGGGCAGAGTTGGATCGATTCCCTGGGAGATTGAGACTTCTGGATCCTATTCGTGTTCTGTTTGTCCAGCAGCTTGTACAGAAACTTTATTCTCTGGTTCTTGGTGAGGACTCATCGTCGAGTAGAAAAGATGATCGGCTCTTTCCTCATGTGATGAGTGTGGTTTGAAGGTTGAAGCATTCAACCTTTTCGTATTCGTTTCCAGTGAAGTTGATGATGTTCTTTTATGTGAATTTTCTGTAAAATTCAAGCGGAACCTATGGCGCCTGGATGTTCGGCCCGAGGATGTGTCCGGACACAGCTCGGGCCATCCGATTCCAACACCATCCCAATATGTGTCATCAGCATCGACAAGAAGGAAAGGGGGTGGTGTTCGTCTGCGCCTCTAGTTTGGATGCCTAGTCAGCGCTGAGAGAAGCCTCTAGTTTGGATGCCTAGTCAGCGCTGAGAGAAGGTGGAGACGTCGAGGTGAGGTAGCTGAAGGTGAGGAGGGAGCGAGATGCAATATTCGATCCACTTTTGAAACATCAACATAGGTCTCAGGACAGACGAAACACTTAAAACATGCATCTGAAACATTTGCAAAAAACATCTCAAAAACATTGTAAAACATACACAACATTCAGATAAGACACTTGCAACATATATGTGAAACATATGTAACATCCAAATAAACACACGTGCAATGTACGTCTGAAAAAACAGATAAAATATTGGAAATAGAAGGTTGCAACATATGTGTACAACTATTGCAACATCCAGGTCTACTTTTACAACATCATTATGAAACATTTGCAACATATATATGAAAGATAACATACATTTTTCATCTTTCTTTTTCCGTAAGATGCAGCGCAAGCGGGGGACGGGCAGGCGGAGGGCAGCGCCGTTGCAGCCTCTTCTTGAGGCGAGCAGAGGGAGCGGCAAGGATAGGCCGCCAGCGAGCTTTGGCCAGGATGTGGTCTGCCACTGTCGCAAGTGGGCGGAGAGGAAGGCAGGGACATGCTGCGGCGGGCTCTGACCGGGCGAGGGCCGGGAGGGAGGAGCCGGCCGCTGGCGCAGGCGGCTGCCGGCGAGCTCTGGCCGGGCGGAGGGCAGCGCCGTTGTGGCCTCTTCTTGAGGCGAGCAGAGGGAGCGGCAGGGATAGGCCGCCAGCGAGCTTTGGCCAGGATGTGGTTTGCCGCTGTCGCAAGTGGGCGGAGAGGAAGGCAGGGACATGCCGCGGTAGGCTCTGACCAGGCGAGGGCCGGGAGGGAGGAGCCGGCCGCTGGCGCAGGCGGCTGCCGGCGAGCTCTGGCCGGGCGGGGGCAAGATGAAGAGGCTGGCGGGGAGCTCTGGCCGGGCGGGAGACGGGAAGAAGGGGCCGTTGGCAGGTGCAGCATCCGGCAACGGGCGGAGGCGCCGCGGGAGATGCGTGAGATGAAGGCGTCGCACGGAGTGAAACAAGGGGACTTTTGGTCGTATCATTATCAGAAATTCAAGCGGAGGGAAGGACACTGGATTCTAGTACAAGTGCTGACGCTGGCAGAAATGAGAGCAGGTTTGCACTGGCAGAAATGAACGTCACCGGAACTCAATTCCGGCCGCGAATGGCGCGGCGCGGCACTGCGTTCGGCGCCGGCGCCTGCCATTTCCGTGGCCTGAGGCGCAGGCATGGGCCTGATTCTTTAACTTGTGGGCTGGCCAAGTAAAAAGACCATCGCGGAAATATCTTGCTCCGTCTCGTCACGTCTCCTCGCACCCAGTCCAGTTCCATCTCGCCTTCCGCTTAAACCCCACCCCACCCCACCCATCGCACCCAGGCGCCGCGAGAAGAAGCCCTCGCCAATCGGCACCCATGGCCGCCACCGCCGCCATCCACCTGCGCCCGCTCCGCTCCGTCGCCGTCTCCTCCGCGAGGTCCCGCTCGCTCCTCCACCTCCTCGCCCGCCCCCTCTCCTCTTCCCAATCGGGATCGTCCTACGCCTACCACCCTTTCCCTACCCCGCCCGCCGCCGCCCCCAACCCTCCCCACCACCACCACCAGCAGTGGGTGCCGCCGAGGAACCCGCCTCCCCCCGGGCCCCCTCCACAGTGGTCACCGCAGGGACATCCGCCCCCGCCGCCCCGCGGCTATGGGCCTCCACCGCCGCAGCACCACCACGTGCCCCCTCCGCCGCCACGCGGCTACGGACCTCCACCACCAGGACACCATATGCCGCCCCCGCCGCCACGCGGACACGGGCCTCCACCACCGGGACAGCATATGCCGCCGCCTCCGCCGCCACACGGCCACGGGCCTCCACCACCGGCCCAGCACATGCCGCCTCCGCCGCCACGCGGCCACGGGCCTCCACCACCGGGACAGCATGTGCCGCCGCCTCCGCCGCCACACGGCTACGGACCTCCGCCAACGGGACAGCACGGGCCTCCACCACCGGGACAGCATGTGCCGCCGCCTCCGCCACCACACGGCCACGGACCTCCGCCACCGGGCCTGCACGGCCCGCCTCCACCGCCACGCGGCCACGGGTCTCTACCGCCGCTCCAGCGGGCACCGCCTCCACCTGAACCTATGGCGGGGCCTGGGGAGCTGATGGGACTGTGCCGGGAGGGGCGGGTGAAGGACGCCGTGGAGCTTCTGGCCAAGGGTGCGCACGCCGACCCGCCCGCGTTCTACGAGCTCGCGACCGCCTGCTCCAACCCCAAGCTGCTGGAGGAGCTCAGGAAGGTGCACGACTTCTTCCTCCGCTCGCCCTTCCGCGGCGACCTCAGGGTCAACAACAAGCTGCTCGAGATGTACGCCAAGTGCGCAGCCATGCCCCATGCCCGCAGGACGTTCGACAATATGCCTGACTGTGACATGGACTCGTGGCACATCATGATCAATGGCTACTCGGTCAATGGGCTTGGGGACGAGGCGCTGCGGCTGTTTGAGCTGATGAAGGAGTGTATGGCACCCACAAGTCAGACCTACCTGCTTGTGCTCAATGCTTGTGCCAACTCAGAGGCCATCGAGGAGGCGCTCCTTTACTTTGATGCCATGTCCAGGGACCATGGCATTGAACCTGGTGTGGAGCACTATGTTGGGATCATTGAGGTTTTGGGGAAGTCTGGGCATCTCAACGAGGCTCTGGAATTCATTGAGAAGCTGCCTTTCGAACCCAATGCCATGGTGTGGGAGTCGCTCTTGAACCTGGCCCGGATGAACGGAGACATTGATCTTGAGGACCGTGCAGAGGAGTTGTTGGTGTCGCTTGATCCGTCCAAGGCAAACCCTAAGAAGCTCCCAACCCCACCTCCGAAGAGGCGCCTGGGAATTAACATGCTTGATGGGAGGAACAAGCTAGTAGAGTACAGGCTGCCACCAAAGATTGAAAAGAAGGTGGTCAATGAGCAGAGGTACGTCCCAGACACAAGATATGTGCTCCATGACATTGATCAGGAGGCCAAGGAACAGGCATTGCTGTACCACAGTGAGAGGCTGGCAATTGCTTATGGTCTGATTAGCACCCCAGCAAGAACTCCACTTCGCATCATTAAGAACCTGAGGATATGTGGGGACTGCCACAATGCCATCAAGATCATGTCAAGGATCGTTGGAAGAGAGCTCATTGTGAGGGATAATAAGAGGTTCCACCATTTCAAGGATGGAAAGTGCTCCTGTGGAGATTATTGGTGATAATGGATTAAACTCGTTCTTCTCATCAGTATTGCTGCCATCCTTTATATTGATATATATGCTGGCAGCCATGGTTTCAATTGATAATAAGCAATATAAAGGTATCCGATGGTGGTGTTAGTATTTTCTCATCCTTAAATATGCTCAGGATATGCTTAAGATCCTTAGGTGCAAGCACTTGTATCATGCAAGGTTATCACTTCTTGGTGCACTAATCAATCTTACTCTCCTCTGTATCAATATCATGTTTCTCGTGGGAAACATGTGCTAGTTTGGAATAAATAACTATATGGTTGTAAGAGCTGATTCTTCCTTGCTTTAATTTGGATGAATGAACTAAAATGAATCTTATATATCTGTGCACTTAAATTTTATTTTCTTGTTTGATTATGTGCAGTCTTTGTTGGGATATGCTACTGGGTGATATGCGACTGGTCAATTTAATTAGCATTTTTGCTGCTGTCACCATTGCTTGCCCACTTAACCAGAGTATCTAGTATGTTGCTTCAGCTGAACAATGTCTAGAGATAGTGGGGCCAACCGAGGGCATCAGTTTTCAGGGTTGCACCCTTAACCCTTTCTTTTCCTTCCCCCACTACAGCTATAGGTGTAGTAGGACATGTTTATGAAACAGTAAAAACTTGAAGCTGGCAAGTTAGACTTCATGAACTTAATGTTATCATTGCTCAGTTACTCTTGTTCTTGTATCTGAAAGTGTTCAGATTTGTTGGCATAATAAAAGAATAAAAGATGCTGCTATTTGTCTAGCTGTTGATCAGCCTCTTCAAGCAATCATGGTATAAATATATGTTGACCTTTATACCGTGCTGCCATCCTTTATGGATATGCATTGAAAGCCTGGCTTTCAATGCATAGAAATATTAAGATATCTGATGCTGGTGTTTTTTTTTGGGTGAAACAAAGTTTTAAATCACTTCAGTTCTTAGCATGAGAGTCATGCTGAATACATTGGAGTAAAAACGTAGGGATATGATGCGTCCACCTACATTCTGAATCTGAGACCAAAGCAAACTTGGTTGTATAATGCGCAGCCATTTTCGCTTCTCTCCTAACATAAACAAAATCAAAATGTGTGCAACTCCGACAAAGCTCTTGAATTTGGTTTAGAACAGGAAGGATAACACGTCTATTATTAGCTCTGGAGTTTCATAGAGAAACTAATTCTTGACGGTCCGTTTCAACAATGACTTTTGTCAGTTCCAAATTTCTTTTCAGTAGCGCTGCATCACGACAAGCATAAGCTTCAGCCATCAGGTATCGATTCATGTCGTTTACATTGGGCTGCTACAAACTGGCCTTGTGCATTATGTAAGACCACTCCTGAAGCCCCTTGATAGGTTTCAGATTTGAAAGCTGCATCAAAATTTACCCTAATTATTACATCTGGAGGAGGACACCAGTGAGGTCTCTTCATTTGATTCTCATCCTGAAATGCTTGGAAGCTTCTGTATGTATGTATAAGGTCCTTAGTTGCTAGGACTTCTATCTGCGCAATATAATCACTTCTTGATGCTCTAATTAATCCCTTAAGTCCTCTGCATGTATGTTATGGTTTTGTAGGAAATAATGTGCTAGTTTAAAATATAACCAGTTGGTTGTAAGAGGTTCAATTCTCTCTCTTCTGGATTTTTGAACTAGTAAGACTAGTCTTATAAATTTGCATAAAGCACATACTTGATGCACTAATTAATCCCTTCAGTCCTCTGCATCTATGTTATGGTTTTGTAGGAAATAATGTGCTAGTTCAAAATATAACCAGTTGGTTGTAAGAGTTTCAATTCTCTCTTTTGGATTTTTGAACTAGTAAGACTAGTCTTATAAATTTGCATAAAGCACATATTCTTTTATTGGTTGTGTGAAATCTACGTTGAGAACAGCATATGATGTCCAGTGAACTAGCATTTTGCGTTCTCCATTGCTTGGCCACTTGACCAGAGCATCTACTCCTCTGGCCGCTGCATCAGCTGAACAATTCCTAGGGGCAGTGGGACAACTGCAACCATCAATTTTTAAGGCAGTACTCTTTATTTTTGTCTCCCTCGTTAAAGGTTGCTCCACTTCTTGGCGCATTACTTGATCCCTACAATCCTTCTCTGCATTGATATTATGGTTTTTGTGGAAATTCATGTGCTGATTCAGAAACCAAAACATAACTTTATAGCTGTAACTGTAAGAGGCTTAATTATATCTCTTTAGATTGATGAACTAGTAAAATCAGTCCTATACATTTATGCAAACACATTCTTTTGTCTGACTTAAATGTATCCTGGAATCAGAAGAATCAGCATATGCCATTGTATCAGTAGACTAGCATTTTCATTGGCCACCATTGCTTGCCCACTTGACCAGAGGAACATCATGTCCCCTTCATCAGTTTGCAGTACAACTACTTTAGGGGTTTTTTTTTTCAGTAAAACCAACACATCTACTGTTTGTTCTGAGATAAATTCATGAAACCATGAAAGTTGAAGCTGACAATCTAGAAGGTTTACCACTCATTAGCTAAGCTTGTCACTGGTGAAGATGGCTCGTATCTTTAAATGGTTCATGTTGGTGTAACCATTGGTCAGTATGTTGAAGGGGCACGGATTCTTGTATGAGGCCTACTTAACTTGTTTTATGAGCACTCTTATGCTCTTTTTTATTGTTAGCTGAGTTAAAGATGAGGGCTACTTGTTTTATGAGGCATTCCTAGGTTGTTTTTATTGTGTGCTTTGTGACTTTGTCAAAGTTGTGTTGAACTGGAAGTGGCTAATTTAACTTATCTCAATGTCTACTATTCAGTTCCTGTGAAATTTTGAGTTGAAAACAATTCAGCAAAGGAGTATATTTTTTTTGCACGTGTACTAAGAACTTTAGGAGGAAACACTTCTTTCAGTAACTATGGAAACAATCTTAGGACGTCTCAGCCCCTGAAGTACCTGAAAGAAGATATCGGTATTCAACTCTTGATTGTTTTTCATCGTATTGTGACTTGCTGCAAATATAACACATGTACACAAGGGTCCTATATTGGTGAATGTCATTACTGCAGTCAAGATGTTTGTTTTCTCATAGTGTTGCTTGTTTGTTAGGCCATCCGGTCCTATATTGGTGAATGTCATTACTGCAGTCAAGATGTTTGTTTTCTCATAGTGTTGCTTATTTGTTAGGCCATCCAACCTGAAATGTGCCATATGCCATCACAACATTGATTTACTCCATGATACATATCGAGTGGTGGAGGAGATAGTCCCTGTTAATTGATGTTAATTTGATTCTCATACCACTTTACTGTTTTAGTATTCACTAACTTCCCTACCACTTTTCTTGATTGCTAGGCTCTCCGTTATTTACAAGTTAGTTTTGCTGTGACCTACTGTGGTACTGGGTACTGACAACTACTGTCATCTTTATATTATATTATTAGTTATTACACTTATTAGAATGCGCAGCATCTTGTACTTTTTGGTGCATACAGGTATACAGCTTAGTGGCCTGTCAGCTTCAGCCTTCAGCGAATTGTCTTGCTGCTATGTTTTTGTTCATCATAGTTAGTGCTTAATCCCCAAAGGTGCATACCTGGATCTGAGGACCGCTGATGCTTGTTTATCTGAAGTGAGCCTTTTGTGTCTTCGTGTTTCGTTGAAGAACATGATTAGATGCACTTTCCTTTTGGAAAATTGATACTTTTAGGAATGCTGATCGCATCCTGTTGTTTTGAACACTACTGCTTCTTCCTATCAGGTTATCAGATAGTGTATTTGACAGCTGGTTTGCTTCTGACAGAAGCTATTGGCTGACCGACCCACTTTTACAGAGTTTAATCAAGTTCGGAGGAAAAGGGTCATATGTCTCTGTTCCATGGATGCAGAATGATGGGCGCATACGAGACACTGATGATCCTAAAAAAGGGACAGCCTGTGTATCTATCTATTCTGAAGAGAGGGTAGAACCACATGATGAGGTGAGGTGGTGTTGGTAGCACGGATCTAACGACGTCAAGGAGGTGCAGTGGCGTAACAGGAGATATGATAGAGCGCTGTCGGATCGGATCAAGTGAACTGCCTGCTGCGGAGGTGGCCGCTAGAGAACATCCGGAATTGAAAAGGGCAGTTGGCCACAGTTCACGATAAGTGTGTTGGCCCCCCTGAGCTTTTTTATTTCAATTTTAATTTTGCAATGCTGTTCGCCTGGTAACGTGAACAGTCCCTGATCGCATGATTGCTGTTCCACTGGAATGCATGGGTATGTACGAATGAATGGCCATCGTTTGTGTTGAGTTCTTGAGTCACCTCATTTGTTTATGTTGCCTTTGGTATGTGATGGTTTGGTGTCCTTTGAATGAAAAGCATAAACCCTGATTCTGTTGGATTGCTGGTAGTGGAACTGTGGTAGGTCTTTGATTTTGCATTGCCAAATATAGCGGTAGTATCAGAAGTAATAGAATGGAGGCGCATGCAGGCGCCACACTGGTGGGGTTTGCCATTGGTGGTCGTATTAGATCAGAGGTGGACTGGACTTGTCAGGGCGTTAGCAGAAATGCTTAAATTGGTATTATTGCCCACAGCTCAGACGGGCTTGTATGTTTGCACAGTACTATAGACACAACCGACAATAGTCATCATACAAACATACAAGGCTGTAGCGTTGTTAAGTGATGATGGCTAGCGCTGTAGTAAGGAACAAAACTGCATTATGCGTTCAAGTGCTGTTCTTCTCAGAGAAACAAAATTTTCGTACTATATGTCAGTGAATTTTTGGTCGTGTCGATGTACTCCATTCAGGTGCCACGACGGTCTTGTTAACGGACGGGTGTGCCCATGAACTTGTTCCTTAGGTATGTTGGTTTCTGAACTAAGAGGACTGGGATCGATCTTATGTTTTGGACTGAGGGCCTGTTTGCTTTGAAGCCTCCCAGGCAGTGAAAATCGGACGCCTGGGAGAAGCTCCTTCGCGCCAGGCAACTTTGGCAGACCGCAAAGCAAACAGGGCCCGAGTCCCTCCTAGATTTTGTAGTACGATCCACGCCTGCCTCCTTGGTGGTTAACGAGTTATCTCATCAGCCTTTGTTCAAAAAATAATACAGCCACCGGATTATTAGAAATCTTATTCCCTCAAATCTACTGATTCTAGGTACTTGAGTTCAGCCTGGACCTATAATCCCAGGGATGGGGGATCAAAACATCCCGGATTATTATTATCCAGGATTCAAAACCAGACATAAATGATCCAACCAGGCCTTAAAAGACGTCCTCAATGACGACTGCAAATAGCAAGCTAGACAAGGCTTAGAAATAATTTTTTAAAAAAGAACATTGTGATAGTTGCGCGAATTATGAGAAAGTTGTTTGTGAAAGATCATGCTAGACTAGCTATTTTAAAGTCACTGGCTGTTTGATCTTTCTCCTTGATAGTTAATAGAATCCTTCCTAAACTATGCTATTTATAACCATTGGGGACGCGTTTGAATGCAGGGCTGTATTTTCCGGCCCATTCGGTCGGAACAATGAGAGCAGTTAAACAATTCAGTTGTACAAACATGCACTGATCGACGTTCTTTTTTATATGCAATGCAATGCAATGCAATACAATAGGAGTAGGTACGTGTAATAGTGATTAGTAGTAGTAATGACTGAGTCCGGCCCGTCATCAATAATGAGGCGGAGGTATGTATGCTGCCAAAGCAAGCAAGCAGGCGTAGGCATAAACGAATGAATGGATAAGAACGTAGGGTGCGTCATGTGTGGCAGCGCGCTTGCGAGCATGCACATTGCACAGAGTGGTGGAGCGATCACGGTCACGGGTTACACCTACACCACCCCACTAAAGCCGCGGCGGGACGTACGTATACACAGGTCGGCACGCACATACTTGTGAAATACGCAGATCCGGCGATGTCGATGAGAAATGAACGCAGGAGGAGTCGTCGCAGACGACGCGGCACGGGTCACGTGTGAAGCCATGATGATGAAGGAAGGAGAGTACTGTGCGGTACGGTATGCAGACGCTCCTCCATCTCGGCACCCTGTCCATGGATGGTTTCTGGTTATCCGGCTAATGCTGATTTGTCGAACAGGCTAATGCTGAGAACAGGGTGGATGGACCGCGGGACGGCGGGAGGACGGCCGGACGACACTCTCATGCCGCCGTACCACCGTGCGTGCTGAGACTGAGAGCACGAGGCGGCACAGGAGGTAACGCTTCTCTTTATTTATCCAACCTGACCTGACCACCGACCGCGAGGTAAAGCTACGGCAGAGAGCCGGACTGGATGACCGGGCCCACCTATTCCTTGCCGTTTAAAAATCGCTCACTCTACACTCTGCGTCCGTCATCCATCGATCGATCACTAGCGAGCTCACCTTGCAGAGTGGCACCCGCCACACACCCCGCTTGTCCTCTTCCTTACGCGTCGGCCGAGGCCACGCACATGGCGCTGCCACCCCTCTTCCTCGTCCCCGTCCTCCTCCTGGGAATGCTCGCCTCCCGGGCGCCGGCCACGCTGCACCAGCACGACGCGGCGGCGCTGCGTGACCTCCGGGCCAGCCTGCGCGACCTCCCGGGCTCCCGCTTCTTCGACACCTGGGACGACGCCCGGAGCTCCTGCGCGTACGCCGGCGTCGTCTGCGCGCCCGACGACGACAACCCCGACTCCTCCTCCTCCTCCACCACCGTCCTCCGCGTGTCGGTGCTCACCCTCGGCACGGGGCTCGCCGACTCCCCGGGTCTAACTGGCACACTCCCGGACTCCCTCTCCACGCTCGCCGCGCTGACGGACCTGGTCCTGTACCCGGGCCGCGTGACGGGTCCCATCCCGTCGGCCCTCGGCGCGGGGCTCCGCCGCCTCCGGCTGCTCTCGCTGGCGGGGAACCAGCTGACGGGCGCCGTGCCGGCCTCGCTCGCGGGCCTCCCGGACCTCCACACGCTCGACCTCGGCGGGAACCGCCTCGACGGCGCCGTGCCGCCCGGGCTGCTCCTTCCCGACTCGCCCAGCCTCAAGGTGCTCATCCTCGCCAACAACGGCGGGATCTCCGGGGAGATTCCCGCCGGGTTCGCGAGCTCCGGGCTGTTCCACGTCGACCTCGCGAGGAACGCGCTCGCTGGGGGGCTGCCGCCGCTGCCGGCCACGTTGCGGTACTTCTCCGTCGCCGGTAACGCAATGCAGGGCACACTCGACGGGGCCTTTGGTTCTGGTGGTGACGACGGCTCTGCCAGTCCGCCACCCCTACCCGCCGACCTGGCGTTCCTGGACCTGTCCATGAACAACTTCTCGGGCCCCATCCCGGCGTCGGTGTTCGCGCTCCCGGGGCTGTCGTCGCTGCTCCTGTCGCGGAACAACTTCACGGGCGCGCTGTCCGTCCCCCCGGCGCAGCAGGAGTGGGCGGTGGTGGACGTGAGCCACAACGGCATCTCGGGCGAGGTACCGGAGGCGCTGGCGGCGGCGGGGAGCCTGTACGTGAACAACAACCGGCTGTCCGGGGAGGTGCCGGCGGCGGTGGCGCGCAGCGTGCTGGCGGGGCGGATGACCACGCTGTACGCGCAGCACAACTTCCTGACGGGGTTCCCCGTGCCCCCCGAAGCGCCGCTGCCGGACTCCGCCGCGCTCTGCCTCTCCTACAACTGCATGGACCTGCCGTCGGCGTCGGCAGCCGACGGGTGTCCCACCATCGGTGGCCCCCTCGAGGCCAGGCCCGCCGAGCAGTGCCGGAGCACCACCACCAGCAACGGAGGCGGCGGCGATGGCTGACGTGACGGGCTGAGATGTGTGACACGGACGGGGGTGGCAGGGCGCGCGCGCACGCTCGTCGGCACGTCCACGGGCGGCGGTGGTTGGCGTCCTCGTCTTGTCTTGGGGACGGACACGGACACCAGGCTGGCTGGGGCCGTGACCGTGAGCTCTCGCGTCGCGTCGCTCCTTTGTCCACTTGTTTTAGCTGGAGTAACCTGTAACTGTAGAGGTGTTTTGGTCGTGTGATGATTGGGATTTTGGATTTGGGCAACAGAATCCAGCGCGGACGGATTTGTCGTCCCGCGCCCGCGCCAACGGTCACAGGGCAACGCAACGGAACGCTTCTTGTGTGTTACTCGCCTACTCCCTCCATCCTTGACAGTCTTTCAAATTATAATTTTTAATACTTATTATACATTTATGATAAGTGCGTAGTACATTAATTACAAATCTAACCGTTTGTATTATAATAATTAAAAATGGTTAACTACATCATGGGTCAAAAAATTGAAAGTATGGATTTTTAAATAAAAAAGAATGTCAGAGTATATATATATAGGTATACTATTTGGAGCTTTGGGCTTCCTCTAACTATTTGAAGCCCAAGCCCAAACCTCGCGCCACCTGGTTGCACCCAACCAGCTAACTACATCACCATCTACACACCTACTGGCACTCCCATTTTATAATATATAACGAAATCCCCCACCTCATCTTCCATTTGAATCCTCACGTTTCTCTCTCCTTTTCTGTCTCAGGTCTCATCCGAGAGGAGACACTGGTTCCAGTGGTGGCCCTGCTGCCCACCCCGCTCCCCACCGGCGAGGAGGCTCTGCAGGCCCCGGGCCATCAGGCGAGCAGCAGTGCCGCTCTAGCGCCGGCGAGGTCGCGGAGGCAACTGCAGCAGCTTCGGCGAGCTCGCGTGGGTTGCGGTACTGAACAGCAAGGTCTGGCGGGGCAGGCGACGGTTCCCTCCGAACTACGACGACGACGCCTCCGCACCTTCCGGCCACGACGCTCCTCCAGCACCTTCCAGCCACGACGCGCCTCCAGGCAACACCAACGCAGCAATAGCACTGCCGTGCAAGTGCCCCCGACGGCTTTCAATTTCTAGCGATTCCTATTGCTATTCATCAATCTTGATTAAGAAATTGATTTCTAATTGGCCATCGGGCGATTCGAGGTTCCGAAGCCATGCGAATGTTCCTGAAGCATGCCACCTATCATCTACGTTTCCTTCATTCTGTAGCCGGACACGTCTCCTATCATGTACGTGGCATACTCTCCCCAATATATAAGTTCTTGATTCTGTAACCGTGAAGCTTCTCCAGATCGAGTGCCTAGCAGGCTACTCCTACTTCCACGCTGCCTCACAGGCTGCAAGCCACTACATGATTTTGTATTTCTTGATTTTTTTAATCTATGCAAGGCACTACAGGATTTTATGCAATTTAGAGATGGATAGAAATAGAAATCTTAATTATGATGCATAGAAATAGACTTCTTTTTCATATAAGCTCGAGGCTTTTCTATGCTTAACCTTGATATAGTGTGAATAAAATTGAAATATTAATTTTTAGGTGCATAGAGATTGAAATCTTAATTTCTTGGATGCATAGAAACTTTTCGGATGTATTTAAAATGTTCAGATCCAGTCTTGACTCTACGAAATTTGATTGCTTGTATTTTTTCAGATTTGCAACACAGACGACAGTGCCTCTCCTCTAGTGATGACTGCCATGACTAGTTCTACATTTTTTTTGCTTTCATTTGGTTACTGCAATCGCTTGCTCCAGCCTCCAGGCCCATTGCGTTGCATTGGATCTGTTGCTTTCAGTGGCGGTCCGCTGCATGACGCAGTCCATGGGGGCGCTGGTGCGAATCAGCGATGGTGGTTGGTGGGGTGGAAAACAACAACGGCCCGGCGTGACGCGACCAAGGATTTGCATTTTGTTTGCTATTTTTTGTGTTCTTATCCGTGTGTTCATAAGTTTCTATGCACACTATAGAGCAGTTCTATGCATTTTTGTGTTTTTATGCTTGTGAGCATAAGTTTCTATATGTTGTTGGAGCGGTTCTATGCTGTTTTTATGCGCCAACAAATTTACTTTTTATTCATTGAACTACTAATTTCTATGCGATATCGACACCAAAAACGTTTAAGTGCATCTTAACCACTGAATCTATAAATTCGATCATCCATCACGTGCTATTTTTCAAATTTGATTGCTTTTTTTGCAGATTTGGAACACGGCACATATCAATTTGTGTGCTTGCAGCTCTTGATTGTTCAAATTATTCATGCTTAGTTTGCACAGAATTCTATGCTTAGTTTGCATATGTTTTATTCATGCTTAGTTTGCATAGGATTTTATGCTTACTTTACATAGATTTTATTCATGCTTAGCTTGCATAGGATTCTATGCTTAATTTGCATAGGTTTTAACACCAGTTGCATAGGTTTTATTCACGCTTAGTTTGCAATGCAAGTAAGCATGCTATGCAATATTTGATGCGTCCATTAGATACATTGTTTCTGTGCTTGCATATATAAGTTTCTATGCATAGCGTCCATGTTAATTTCTATGCTTCATGTGTGATGGATGGTGTTACTTGGAGATGAGTTCGACGATGGATATGGTCAGAATTTTTATGCTTTCGTGTGTACAAGTTTCTATGCGCCATATTTCATGTTTTTGTCTAGCTGGAGGTGCTGTAGTTGGACGTATCTATGCTTCATGTGTTTCTTCAATTTTTATGCCTTTGTGCAACTATTTTTTATTTAATACTGATAGTATAATCTATCATGGTATTTGGTTCACTCGATGGTAACGTAAACAGTCTTGTGAATTTATGTATAGAAGTTGTTCGTGATACTTGAGTGAAATGTTTGATTTGTACTTACTATGTTTGTATGCATCCACTCGGTGATTTAGTGGAGCATGCTAGGACAGCTCCTGTTCTCTTGACGTACGGAATTGGAGATGCTGCTAGCTTGTAATTCGATAGATGCATAGAAATTTTTTTGGGTGCATAAAAATTGTGAGTGGTATCTATTCTGTTCACACAGATGTTTTTATGCCTTTCTTACCCCTGTAAGGTTTTTGTGCTTGCTAAAACATTGTTCTATGCTTTTCTTTTGTCGTTGTAAGGTTTCTGTGCTTGCTAAAATATGTTTCTATTCTTGTCTTACCGCCGTAAGGTTTCTGCGTCTACTAAAACATGTTTCTATGCCTTTGTTGTGACGTAGGATGGTTGAAATGAATTCTTTCATTTGGTGTGAGAGGTTAACGGTGGCTCGGAGATAGGACATGGCTTGTCACGTTCACGACTTCCTTGGCTTGCGCAACGGGGGCATTGTGTGATCTTGATGTAATTCATGGGTTAGGTCCGTTACAATGTTTGTAATAATTGTCGGTGTCAAAAACATTTTTGCGCATCTTGATCGTTGATTCTAGGAATCCGATCGCCCATCATGTGCTATATTCAAATTTTAAATTTTGGAGAAGACGAAATCGCCTCTGTGTTTTACGCGTGCGGTCTCCATGTTCTATGCATTGTTCCCATGTTAATTTTACACTCTTGACCACTGATTCTATGCACCTAATCGGCCATCACATGCCAGGATTCAAATTTCAAAGGCGACAAGGTTGTCTCCATGTGAAGATGTTTTTATGCGGTAACAAAATTAATTTTTATTCATCCAACCACAAATTTCTATTCAACGTTGGCACCAAAAACTTTCCTACGCATCTTGAGTAGTGATTTTATGCATCCAATCGGCCATTACATGTCATGATTTAAATTTTAAATTTTGAAAAACACAAGGTCGTCTCCATGTTTCTATGCTCTCGCTCGCAAGATCTATTCATAGATGAAATTCTATCTCATAGTGCGCAAAATTATGAATTTTAAGTTCTATGCAACATCGGCGCCAAAAACTTTTCTGCGCATCTTGGCTATTGACTTTATGCATTTAATCGGCCATCACATGCCATGATTCAAATTTCAAAGTTTAGAGAAGACAAGATCATCTCTATGTTTTACGCTTGCGGTCTCCATGTTTTATGCGTTGTTCCTATGTCAGTTATACACCCTATAGTGGGAAGCATAATGTTGGTGGAGACAATTACAGTGTTAAGTGGAATGTCCATCTCGCGGAGAGATTTTTACGTGGTAACAAAGTTAATTTTATTCATCCAACTACTAATTTTTATGCAATGTCGGTGCAAAAACTTTTTTATGCATCTTGACAATTAATTCTATGCATCCAATCGGACATCACGTGCCATGATTCAAATTTCAAATTTATGAATTTTTATTTTTTTCAAAAAAATATTCACAATGGATCTTGAATCGTGCACAAAAATGTCAGGAGTCCAATGGTGAAAACCGTTTTTGAATCGGATGCTTCGTTGAGGAATTATCGTGAAAAAATGGAAGAGATTAGAATGGATGCATGTGTCAGCGCGTGTCAGGTGCAGTTAGGTGGAACGCCCAGCTCGCGGAAAGGTTTTTATGCGGTAATGAATTGATTTTAATTCATCCAATGACTAATTTCTATGCAACATCGCGACCAAAACTTTTCTGCGCAGCTTGACCTGGATTTTTATACATCCGATTGGTTGGGTCTGTAGTGGTCCCCCACTCGCGTGCGCGTCAGCTCTGCTGACCTGAATGGGTGGGCTGGCTGGGACCTGCGCGCGCCTAGGTGGGGTGGCTGACTGGGGCTTCCAAGTGTGTGTGTGTGTAAAGAATGCCAGAGTATTTATTTAGGAGTATTATTAATTTATTAATACTCAAGCTCAACATGCTCAACTGGGTTGGCACCAACATAGATATATACTCATATGAATGAATGAATATATATACTCCTATATACCGACAACTAGCTACTCCTATAAGCAATACTGTACTGTACTATGCTTCGATCTTGTTTGTGGAATACATGTGCACTAATAAATGTTTGAATACATATACAATGCTGCCACCTTGTTTGACGTTGACAGACAGCCAAGCTCTCCCATGGCACCTGTAGCCATTTTCGGCAATGCATCTTCTTTCTAGAGTCTTATTCATTGTCAAGTTGGTTGTCGGCATAAATAGCATCAACCATGTTTAGAGCCAATATGAGCTACTCCTATTTCCCAACCACCGTGTGTTTACGAGTACTGAATCTAAACTGTCTGGATCTGTTTCTGAATTATACGCCTCTGAATGTAGGATGGTCAGGTTTATCAATTTAGTTTTTTTTTTTTTTTGAAACAAATATCAATTCAGTTATAGCATGTTCAGTTTGATCGATGCCGTGCCTGATGAAGGTTTGTCCAGATCTTTGATCATGTTAAGTCTGACCTACGCAGTTTACATGTGCTTTACTCAACCATTACATTTTAAGACTGCCCGACGCCCCGACCCTTTATTTTTGTTTAGCTTCCCTCCTTAATTAAATTATTAAAGGTTGCTCCACGTCTTGACGCATTACTTCATCCCTACTTGGCTACTTCAGAATATATAACCACTTCTCTTTGTATTGTTGAGCTAGTACAGTCAGTCCTATACGTCTGTGCAAAACACATTCTTTTGCTTCATATAGAATCAGGATCAGCATATGCCATTCGACATTGGTCTAGAGAGTTTACCTCAAAACAACATTGGTCCAGAGAGGACTGGCGTTTTTATTGGCCACTATTGCTTTGCCCACTTGAGCAGAGAGCACCACGTTCGCTGCATCAGCGGAACAGTGCACACCTGACAGAGATAGTGGGACCGGGCAACTAATTACAACCGGTTTTAATTCAATACGGACGGAGTTCTAAGATAAATTTATCAACTGCATGCAACAAGATGAAGCCGGCAAGCCAGAAGAAGGTTTGTGCCTCATGAGTTAAGCTAAGCTTGTCATTGCTGAATGAAAATGTCTTCAAGTTTGTGCAACCATGCATTGTCAGTCTCTTCAAGTAGGCACGGCATTCTTGTATCAGGGGGGCTACTTAACTGGTTTCATGAGCATTCGTATGCTTGTTTTATTTGTAAAAAACTTGGTCAAAGTTGTCAGCATGTATGTACGCATGGTGGAGGGAAGTTCGGATCTTCTTGAAATTTAAATTAATATAGGAGCTGCTGTGCATGTGCTTGCTACCGAGCCCTTCATATGGTGCATGTACAGACAGGCGTTTCGGCATTTCGTTTGAAGCAGAAGCAGTACTGCAGTAGCAGTTCCAGACGCGTTTTTGTTTGTGGGCCGTAATTCTCTTCTTTCGTGGGCCGTCGTCGTCTACGGTGTTTCCTGGACTAAGTGAGGGACTGCTCGTTCACCTTTCCTTTTCGTTTGCGTCCCATGGCAGCCCATTTGCCACACGGGTTTGTTTCGTTTGGTTTATTTTCTTTCCTTCTTCCCTATTCAATTTAGTTTCTCAAATTCTATTTGCGCTTGACAAGATTTAAAATTTTATAGTTAAAACTTATTTACTTGGGATCATTAACGGACATACTATTTAAACCAGTATTACTAAATGTTCGTACAAGAGGACATCATCTTATACCTATTCACAAATCACAAGAAACTAAGCAGCACTTTTTTTAGGCCAAGAAACTAAGCAGTATTACCTCATTAATTTACCAGTAGGATTCATAATGGTTGGGAGTAGTCGGAAATGAACAAAATTCGCAACGAAAATACCAAACGAGCCAATTCGTTCTTTGTATAGAAATATAAATGATTGTTACATGTTGGATTACCATGTCGACTGCATTTTTTTGGGGGGGCCAAGCTTCTACTGCAGGCTTTCAGTTCCAACTTGAAGCACGTTCAAAATTCCCAGTGTTTAGACACTTGATTGACCAATAATCCACTAGTGGAAACCCACAGGCCGAAATGTTTATGATAGTGGGAATTAAAGGGGATTGAGGGAGACGTTGGAGATTGAAAGGGACTACCTCAGTCGCCTCCAACCCCTTTTGATTCAAGACCCTAAGGCCTAAGTGATGTAGAAAATTTTGTTGTAGCGCTGCACAAAATTTTTTATTAAAATAATGAAACTACATGGGCTTTTCATAAAAGAATTCAACATCTTTTGACTGACTAGTATATACTACTTATCTTTCTACTGATCACGCACCTTGACTTGAGTCTTCACACACAGACACAGACAGGTGCTCGGTCAGTCCGTCACCTATCCTGCGCTTTGGAGCCTTCCTGTGAAGTTAACGCGGCTTCAAGCCTTCAACTTCATTCATCATCATCATCAGGTAATCAAATTCTTTAAGCTCTAGATGATACATAGATCTGGGGAGTCCAGGCCAGGGATTGGAATGGAAGAGAGAAGGAGGACGGATAGGGGAGGAAAGCGGAGCAGGAGGGGACCGCCGATGGTGGCGGGGGCGGCGGCCAGCAAAGGTCGCCGGGGAGGGTGCGCCGCGGCGTGGTTCCGGCGTTACTCTTTGTGATTACCTCTTTATTATATTTCTTGAGACTGAAAATGGCACACTTCTTCCGTTTTGTAATTCAGGCATTATTTTTTTTGAAACGAGTAATTCAGGCATTATCAAGATCAAAGAGACGTAATCACCAACTTTCTTTCTCTATTTCTTTCTATATAAGCACGTATCGGCCACCAATACTCTTGTCTGATTCCTGCTTTGTACTGCACCGTTGAAAAGAAATCTTCCAACAATACTTGTATCTTAGTACAACAAATTTTGTAATGACGCACCTTCTGCCGGTCGCAAAATCCTTGGGTTGGATTGTCGCAAAAAAGAAAAAAAAATCGGGGGTTGGATTATTCACTCCCGTATTATTGTGCTGACCACAACCAACTCTGCTGTCTTTAACCAGTTTCTGTTAGAACCCTTGCTCCATCACTCATTGCCTCCTATACATTTGGAAATTTATTAGTGTGAGTGAAGCTATAAAGAGATTGGTGATGATATGATAAGGACCACTTGAGAAATTAATCCACCCATGGCGCCATTCTTCTAATGGAAAAGGTGGAAGGTACTTGTTGCGCCAATTTATTTCCACCTCGAAATTAAAAAGAAAGAAACAAAGAAAGGATTCCGGTGTTCAGAACAAAAGCAGTAGCTTTTTCTGACCACATTTTGTCCCCGTTTGTAGGGTCTGCTGTTACTAGAATCTTCAATTTCATGCTACCTCAGACCTGAAGAATTACTAGTACCAGTAGCTTCCAAAAGATTGAATATACTAAGTTCAAATTCGTTGTTGTTCTTACTGCAGCTCCAGCTTGTATTATCCTAAGATTGAGTACACTTAAGTTGGAACCCACCTTATTGACTGAACAAAGACAAGAGAAATATTTCATCTTTCCTAATTCTGCTCATCTCAAAACCACAGATCGAAAGGTCAAAATTTCTGGTGTGAAGAGCTAAGACTGGTGTAAAGAGATCCTAACACTTGCTTTATTCTTGGGACACAGATCACCACAATGGCACGCCAGACCTTGCTACTCCTCACACTGCTGTGCATCTTCTCAATCGCCATGTTGTGGATTCCCAGGCCTCACGGCCATTGATGCTGATAATCGGACATGGAACAGTGACAGGCATCCCAATTTTGTACCATCATCACTACTGAAAGGTTCTGTGAGTGCTACCACTACCTCATATCAAAACCCTGGACCGACCACTGCCGTTCCCTACACAACCGCTCGCATCTTCACTTCAAACTACACCTATTCCTTTCCTGTCAGTCCCGGTCGCATGTTCGTGCGCCTCTACTTCTATCCTGGCACTTATGGCAACCATGCTCGTGGAAATGCTTACTTTGGTGTCACAGCAGGCAATCTGACCCTCTTAGAGAACTTCAATGCCTCCCAAACTGCACTGGCAGTAAACGCTACCAGCTTTGTTCATGAATACACCCTAAATCTTACTGAAGGCGGGCTACACCTCACTTTCTCCCCATCCACACACCAGAATCAGAATGGCTCTTACTACGCATTCATCAACGGGATTGAAATAGTTCCCATACCTGACCTTTTCAGAACACCAGTACTAACACTACTATCCAATGGTGGTGGAAACCCGGTTCCGGTCCCTATTGTTGCTGGAACAGGGTTCCAAACAATGTACCGCCTTAATGTTGGGGGCCCGCCCATCCCTCCAAGAGGTGATGTTGACTTTTACCGTTCATGGGATGATGACCTTCCTTACATATATCCTGATTATGGGGTGACCTTTGGGAAAGACGACAATGTTACCATCACGTATCCACCTAGCGTACCAAATTACACTGCACCTGTTGATGTTTATGAAACTGCACGGTCAATGGGGCCAATTGGACAGGTCAACCTGAACTACAACCTTACGTGGATTTTACCAGTTGATGCTGGGTTCTACTACCTCCTAAGGTTCCATTTCTGCGAGATCCAGTATCCGATAACTAAGGTTAATCAGAGGTCATTCTTCATCTACATCAACAACCAGACAACAGAGCAGATGGATGTCATCGCGTGGAGTGGAGGGATTGGCACAACAAGCTACATGGACTATGCTGTCCCCATGGCTGGATCTGGTCCAATGGACCTGTGGGTCGCACTTCACCCTGATCTTTCCACTAGACCAGAGTATTCTGACGCAATTTTGAATGGTCTTGAGGTGTTCAAGCTACAGGATTATTATGGAAATAGCAGTATCAATGGGTTCAAGCCTCCCCTTCTAGCGCCCGTTGCGGAACCTAATGTCAAGTCTGGTGGAAGCCCAGCAGTCGTTGGTGGAGTAGTTGGTAGCTCTGCCGCGCTACTCATTGCCTGTATTGGAGTATGCATCCTCTGCCGACGAAAAGAGAAGGTAACAAAGGAATATTCGAGGACCAAGTGCTTAATTCCTCTAACTCAGTTGCCATCAAATCTTTGCCGCCGCTTCACCTTCAAAGAAATCCAGGCAGTCACCTGTAATTTTGACGAAACATTTCTCCTGGGCAAGGGTGGTTTTGGGAATGTATATCATGGAAAGATAGACGAGGAACTGAAGTGGCAATTAAGCACGGTAACCCACTATCCCAGCAGGGTCTGAATGAGTTCCGAACTGAAATCGGGACATTGTCCATGCTACGCCACCGTCATCTTGTGTCTCTTATTGGATACTGCGAAGAAAATAATGAGATGATCCTAGTTTATGAATACATGGCCAATGGTACCCTCCGTGAGCACCTGAATAACTATGACACCAACAAGTCACCTCTGTCATGGAAGCAACGCCTTGAGGTCTGCATTGGTGCAGCTCGAGGGCTCCATTATCTACACACCGGTGTGAAGCAAGCAATCATCCATCGCGATGTTAAGACGGCTAACATTCTATTGGATGACAAGTTGGTGGCAAAGGTTTCAGACTTCGAGCTATCAAAGTCGACTCTAGACGTTGATGACACACATGTGAGCACAGCGGTGAAGGGCACCTTTGGATACCTCGATCCTGAGTACTTTGGAAGAAGGAGACTCACCCAGAAATCTGATGTCTACTCTTTTGGAGTCGTGTTGTTTGAGGTTGTGTGTGCACGCCCTGCGGTTAACACTCAGCTTCCGGAGGAGCAAGTGAGCTTGCGTGACTGGGCACTGTCTTACCAGAAGAAAGGTGCACTCAACTGTTAGGGTTTTGATCTCTCCTTCTATTGGACCCAACGGCCCATTAGGGACCTTGATCCGCTCCTTGATCGGGGGAGCCCAACCCACCTATGGTTGGAGGGCCCCTGTCATGTGCGGTAAATAAATAGATGTGGGAGGCCGGGGCACGGGTCACAAGGTTCACCGCCGCCACTGTTCCCACCAACAAACCCTAGACCCTACTCCGATCACAGGGACCGCTGTAGGGTCCTAGATGGCTAGAGGGGGGTGAATAGCCTATTAAAAAATCTACAAGTACCACTAAGCAAACTTGTTAGAATAACAAACGGCGTAAAGCGGGTTTTGCTTAGCCAAAGGTTGTGATGCAAGCCTCCTATTCACAAGTCTAGTAGATTAAGATCTCTAGTTCACACAAGAGCTATGTCACTAAGTCTACACTAGAGAACAAGCTAACACTACTAGCAAAGCTACTACTAGAGCTACACAAGATAAACTAGTGAATGGAAAAGCAAGAGAGAGGATTGTGATTATTATACCGACGGTGAAGTGAAGATGTTGCCAATTACCAAGATGATATACAATCAATCAATATTGACAACAACACACAATGAAGACCAATCACCGGGAGACAAGAGACACAATATTTGTTCACCCGGTGTTCACTTGTGCACCGACAAGCTACGTCACCGGTTGTGTCGACCAACACTTAGATGGTTCCCCGGTGTGACCCTCAAGTCACTTGCCCCTCAAGGCACGCCCCGCAAGGCACCGCAAGACACCACTCTCAAGTGAGGTAACTCAATGACACGCGGATTCCACTAGAGTTGCTTTTGGCGTCCCGCCGAGGAAAGCACAAGAACCTCTCACAATCAACCGGAGGTGGCCAAGAACAATCACCTTCTCTTGCCAACGCCTCCAACAATCTCCAAGCCGGTGAAAGTCCTATGTTTGGTGTTGGTAATTAGTGACAATGCCTAAGTACTAATCCTATGCCTAAGTTGTATGTAGCATATGAGGATTAGTACATTCCAAGGTTGGTGGCAAGATGGACATGGTGATCATGATGGCCACACTTGGATTTGGATGCAACCCTACGTGATCAAGGCAAAGGTATATGCTTAAGGGTTGTGTTTTAGTAACCAAGACACCTAGTGGGTGTGGTTACATTATAGGATAGTTAGCCGTACTATAAAGAGGGGAATGACGCGGCTATTGAACTCCTAAGTGCCTCTAGATGTGCATTTCATGATCATATGCATTTGGATAGAACTAATAACGCCTCGAAAAATGATTGTGAAAATGCTAACACACATGCACATGACATGATCACTTGGTGATGTTAGCACGTTTGCGACGGCGTTGGAGTTTAAGCGGTAGAGAGGGTTTGGGTTCCTCTCTCCCTCCCGCCGAGCGTGCGAGCGCGGGATTCAGGCGATTTCGGGGAAATGAAATGCCTATTTTCTACTACGCCGGAAGTCGGAAATCAAACGGAAATCAAACGGAAGCGAACGGAGGTCACAGTGGTGACCGGACGCAGCACCGGACGCTGCACCGGACGCTGCACCGGACGCGATCACTGTGCGACCGGCGCGTCCGGTCAGTGTCCAGTGACTGCGCATGTTTTGGTTGCTCGATCGGACGCGAGGCGCGTCCGGTCACAGGCCACCGGACGCGTCCGGTCATCCAGGGAGCTTACTGGACTCCCACCGGACGCGGTCACTGTGGCGTCCGGTCGGCTCACCAGCGCGTCCGGTCGTTGGTTCGATTTGCGCGACTCGGTGTTGACCGGCGCGTCCGGTGAGTCACGGGACCGGCGCGTCCGGTCGTGACCAGCGCGTCCGGTCGTTACGACCGGCGCGTCCGGTCAGTGTTTCGAATTTTAGCCGTTGCGGCACCGGCGCGTCCGGTCCACGCGACCAGCGCGTCCGGTCAGCGCGTGTTCAGCTGAAACTCGTTCCTAACGGCTATATTCGAAGGGGTACGTCTATAAATACTCGTTGGCCAGCTCAAGGCTCCCTCTCTTGCACATTTGACATACTTGTGAGCACTTTGAGCTAAGCAACTCCCCTCCCACTCATCTCTCTTGCTTGTTTGCATATTCGAAGTGAGATTGAGTGATCCAAGTGCATTTGCATTGTGAGATAGCATCTAGTTGGCACTTGGTGGTTGATTTGCTGCGAGATTCTTGTTTCTCTTGGTGGTTGCCGCCACCTAGACGGCTTGGAGCAGTTTGAAGGCGTTGGCAAGAGTTGGTGATTGTTCTTGGCCACCTCCGGTGTTTGTGAGGGGTTTGTGCCTACCTCGGCGGAGCGCCAAAGGCAACATTAGTGGATTGCTCGTGTCATTTGCAACCTTTTGCCATTTGGTAGGTTCTTGTGGCGCCTTTTGAGAGGCTCGGTGTGAGACCGATTAGCCACCGAACCACGTGGTGAAGAGGGACACAACGGGGACTAGCGTGCCGGCAAGCACGTGAACCTCGGGATAAATCTTCGTGTCATCACTTTCATATTGTGATTGATTGTTCCCGGTGTTCGGTTATCTTGGTATACATTGTTAATCATATTGGTTGGCTCAATACTTCGCCCCTCGGTGATACCCTCCTAACCCTCACTTGTATTACTTTCTTAGTTATCTTTGCTAGCTAGTTAGCTTTGCTAGAGTAGCTCTTTTGTGTAGCTTGCTAGTTGTAGTTGTAGTTACCTTCTCGGTTTAACTTGTGCGGTTGAGTGCCCATATACTAGAATTGTGAATTGGATAGGTGGCTTGCAAACACCCCGTAGGCTAAGCAAAACTCGCATCTCGCTATTTGTTATATTGATAAACTTGTTTAGCTTGTCTTTGTAGAAAGTTTTAAAAGGCTATTCACCCCCCCCTCTAGCCATCTAGACCTTTCAAGTGGTATCAGAGCTGTGGTCACCGTTTGCAAGGCTTAACAACCTCGGTGCAAGATGGCTCAAGTTATGTTCAATCATGTTAATGGCAAGCCTCCATTCTTTGATGGCATCTCTTCCTTTGATCATTGGAAAAGGAAGATGAAGCAATATCTAGGCAATATACATGAGAAGGTTTGGGATGTGACCAATGAAGGATACATCATTCTTGATGAAGAAAATCTCACTCCAAATGACCGCATCAATAAACAATGCAACACGGCGGCACTTGACACAATCTACCGTGCCATTGATGACAAAGTATTTGAGCAAATTAAAGATCTTGAGAAGGCAAATGAGCTTTGGATAAGGCTTGAAGAAACATATGAAGGCACTTCAACGGTAAAGAGTGCCAAGCTATATATGCTCAAGGACAAGTTCTCCACTTTCAAGATGAAGGATGATGAATCCATCCCGGAGATGTTCTATAGGCTCCAAGTCATTGTCAATGATCTCATGGGGCAAGGAAGAGAAGGGACTTCATGAAGGCAAAGGAGGTGCTTTGCTACAATTGCAATAGCCCCGATCATGTAGTGGCAAAGTGCCCCTATGAAGACAAAAGATATCATGATGGGGAGTTGAAGTTGAAGAAAAACAAGAAGGACAAGAAGGAGAAGAAAGAAAAGAAGAGCTTCACTATCAACAAGAAGAAGAAAGGTGGTGGCTATGTGGTCACTTGGGATAGTGATAACTCCGATAGTGATGATGATAGCTCTAGTGATGATGAGAGGACCACTCGGCGAGCCATTGCAAGCATCGCCCTCTCCAACAAGTCATCCATCTTCGACACTACATCGACATGCCTTATGGCCAAGCCTACCAAGGTAAAATATGATGATAGTGATGATGATTCTTGTGCTAGTGATGATTGTAGGAGTGATGATGAGGAGGATGAGGACTACTCCAAGGATGATCTATTAGGCATAATAGATCAAATGAGCAAAGGCTACAAGAGGACCACCAAGAAATACAAAATCTTGGAACAAGAGCTCATTGCCAAGAGCAATGAAAATGATGTCTTGATGGAGGAGCTTGTTGCTCTCAAAAAGAGTAAGGAGTGCAAAGGAATTGAACAAGAGCTCAAAGCTCTTAGGAAATCCTTTGATGAGCTAGAGGCCTCTCGTGAGTGTCTAAAGGAAGACCACGAGGACCTTGAAGTTGCTCACACTAGGCTTAAGGAAGCCCACTCCACTCTACTTGAGCTCATCAAGGAAAAGGATCTCAAGTTGGAGAAGCTCATGAAGGAAGCTAAGGAGGAGCAAGTGATTGTCACTTGTGATATTGGACTAACATGTGATATTATTGATGATTCTTTATTTGTTAGTCCTACTAATGCTTCATGTAGCTCATCATCATCCACCACAACCAACTCTATCTCTACTACTAGTGATTCATCACTTGCGGTTGAGAATGAGACTCTCAAGAGAGAGGTGGATGATCTCACCCGCGCATTAGGCAATGCCTATGGTGGGGATGCCCGCTTGCTAAAATGCTTGGGTAGCCAAAGGTTCTCTCTTAACAAAGAGGGTTTGGGCTATACTCCCAAGAAGGGCAAGGCGGCCTTTGCTACTCCAAAGTCTCGCTTTGTGAAGAGCAATGGTCGTTATTGCAATAGATGTAAGCAAGTTGGACATCTAGAGATTAATTGTAATAAAATGAACAAGAACAACAATAAGTTTCATGCTAAAATGGATTACATTCCTTTTGATTCTTGTTATGTGCTTACCAAGGGTGAGAAAGGTGTGCATGCTAGGTTTGTTGGTACACCAATTGTGGGTCCAAAGAAGAAGGCCATTTGGGTACCAAAGAGCTTAGTTACTAACCTCCAAGGACCCAAACAAGTATGGGTACCTAAGAAACATTAATTTATTTTGTAGGTAAATTACAAGGCCGGAGGAAGGCATTGGGTGCTTGATAGTGGGTGCTCTCAACATATGACCGGTGATTCAAGAATGTTCAACTCTCTCAAATCAAATGATAGTGACATTGATAGTATCACATTTGGTGACAATAGCAAGGGTGATGTGAAGGCTCTTGGAAGGATTGCAATCTCAAATGATCATAGCATTTCCAATGTGCTCTTAGTTGAAAAGTTGAACTTCAATCTTCTCTCGGTTGCTCAATTATGTGATCTCGGTTTCAAGTGCATATTTGGTGTTGATGATGTGGAGATAATTAGTGTTGATGGCTCTAATTTGATCTTCAAAGGCTTTAGATATGAGAATCTATACTTGGTTGATTTCAATGCTAGTAACACTCAACTCTCAACATGCTTGCTCACCAAATCAAGTATGGGTTGGTTATGGCATAGAAGACTTGGTCATGTTGGCATGAAGCAATTGAACAAGTTAGTGAAGCATGACTTAGTTAGAGGCTTGAAGGATGTCACATTTGAGAAAGATAAGCTATGTAGTGCATGTCAAGCCGGAAAGCAAGTAGGCAACACTCATCCATTGAAAAGCATCATGAGTACTTCCAAGGCTTTTGAGTTGTTGCACATGGATCTATTTGGACCAACTACATACACAAGCATTGGTGGCAACAAGTATGGGTTTGTGATTGTGGATGATTTCACTAGATATACATGGGTATTCTTTCTTGTGGACAAGAGTGATGTATTTGACATATTCAAGAAGTTCATCAAGAGAGTGCAAAATGAGTTTGAGACCACAATCAAGAAAGTGAGAAGTGATAATGGAAGTGAGTTTAGAAACACAAGAGTTGATGAGCTATGTGAGGAACTTGGAATCAAACATCAATTCTCGGCCAAGTATACACCTCAATCTAATGGCTTAGTTGAGAGGAAAAATAGAACCCTAATTGATATGGCAAGATCAATGTTGAATGAGTATAATGTGAGTCATTCTTTTTGGGCCGAAGCAATCAACACAGCTTCCTTCTATAGCAACCGCCTCTATTGCCACAAGTTTCTAGAGAAGACACCATATGAGATCTTAAATGGAAGAAAGCCCAACATTGCATACTTTCGAGTATTTGGTTGCAAATGCTACATCTTGAAGAAGGGCACTAGATTGAGCAAGTTTGAGAAGAAATGTGATGAAGGATTCTTACTTGGTTACTCCACTACTAGCAAAGCTTATAGAGTTTGGAATTTGGCTAGTGGTTTACTTGAGGAAGTTCATGATGTTGAGTTTGATGAAACAAATGGCTCTCAAGATGAAGAAAATAACTTGGATGATGTGAGAGGAACTCAATTGACCAATGCTATGAAAGAAATGGATATTGGTGATATTAGGCCAAAGCAAGTGATTGATGTGGATGACAACAAAGATCAAGTGCTCCAAAGTCCAATTACACAAGCTAGTGGGTCTCTAATGCAAAATCAAGCTAGTACATCATCTCAAGTGCAACAAGATCAACAAGTGGCTAGTTCATCATCTCCAACTCATGATCAACATCAACATCCAAGCAATCAAGTCCAAGTGCTTCAACCAACTAACATTGCTAGAGACCATCCATTAGATTCCATCATTGGTGACATACAAAGGGGAGTTCAAACTAGATCAAGATTGGCGTCATTTTGTGCTCACTCTTCTTTTGTGTCAATGGAAGAACCCAAGGACATTGATAAAGCATTGAGAGATCCGGATTGGGTAAATGCAATGCATGAAGAGCTCAACAACTTCAAGAGAAATGAAGTATGGGAACTAGTTGAGAGGCCTAAGAATCATAATGTCATTGGAACAAGATGGGTCTTTCGCAACAAGCAAGATCAAGATGGGATAGTAGTAAGGAACAAAGCAAGACTAGTAGCTCAAGGTTACACACAAATAGAGGGTCTTGACTTTGGTGAAACTTATGCCCGGTTGCAAGATTGGAAGCAATTAGGATCTTACTTGCCTATGCTTGTGCTCACAATATCAAGCTATATCAAATGGATGTGAAGAGTGCATTTCTCAATGGGTACATTCAAGAAGAGGTGTATGTGGAGCAACCTCCCGGTTTTGAAGATGACAAGAAACCCAACCATGTATACAAGTTGAGAAAAGCTTTGTATGGATTGAAGCAAGCACCTAGAGCATGGTATGAAAGATTGAGGGACTTCTTGCTATCTAAAGGATTTGTCATGGGCAAAGTGGATACTACTCTCTTTACCAAGAAGATTGGGAAAGACTTGTTTGTATTGCAAATATATGTTGATGATATCATCTTCGGTTCAACCAATCAAGATTATTGTGATGAGTTTGGGAAAATGATGGTAAAGGAATTTGAAATGTCAATGATCGGTGAACTTAGTTTCTTTCTTGGACTTCAAATCAAGCAAATGAAGGAAGGAACATTTGTGAGCCAAACCAAGTACATCAAAGATATGCTCAAAAAGTTTGGCATGGAAGATGCAAAGGGCATTACAACCCCAATGGGCACTAGTGGAAGTTTGGATAGTGACAAGAGTGGCAACATGGTGGATCAAAAGCTTTATAGATCAATGATTGGTAGCCTACTCTATGTGACGGCATCAAGACCCGATGTGATGTTTAGTGTATGCATGTGTGCAAGATTTCAAGCCTCACCAAGAGAAAGTCATTTGAAGGCAACAAAGAGAATATTGAGGTACTTAAAGCATACACAAGATGTTGGATTGTGGTATCCCAAAGGTGCAAGCTTTGAGCTAGTTGGATATTCGGACTCCGACTATGCCGGTGACAAAGTGGAGAGAAAGAGCACTTCCGGGACTTGTCAATTGTTGGGAAGATCACTTGTCTCATGGTCATCCAAGAAGCAAAATAGTATTGCACTATCTACCGCCGAAGCCGAATACATCGCCGCGGGTAGTTGTTGTGCACAAATCTTATGGATGAAGGCAACATTGAAGGATTTTGGAATCAATTTCAAGAATGTGCCATTGCTATGTGACAATGAAAGTGCCGTGAAGCTAACCAACAATCCGGTTCAACATCAAAGAACAAAGCATATTGATGTTCGTCATCATTTCATTAGAGATCATCAACAAAAGGGTGACATTGCTATTGAGAGTGTGGGCACCGAAGATCAATTAGCCGATCTATTCACCAAGCCACTTGATGAGAAGAGATTTCACAAGCTAAAGAATGAGTTGAACATACTTGACTTCTCCAACATGAGTTGATGCACCCCAATGTTATGACATGCCTCTCCTTCGAGCCCCAAGGTACAATTGGTTGACATGTCATACATTCTATGCTAAGGACTTGTTTAGTGCATCTAGTCATGATCTACATGTTCTAGGCTCATTCATGAAAATCAAATGAATTTGAAGTTTATATGGTGCCACTATTGTTTCCATGACATGTATGATCTAGTGGTAGCATATAACTTGTTT
>CM039611.1:58870874-58891997 GCA_022457205.1 Saccharum spontaneum
GGGATCCTTGTGCCTGCAATAATCAAACATGAAATATGTTATACATAGATAGCAGCATAATGTTAGCAATGAAGGTAATATTAGTATATTACAGTTATCTGGGGCAATCCCAAGGTTTTATTTTTACATGGTTGAAATGTTTAGCTGTAAAACAGCACCAGTGAAGATATTATAACAGTTTCAGGAATTCAACACACTTTTTTTTTCTAAATGCCACTCTACAAAATTATAGCATGCTACCAAAGAACATGATGTTCAAACTCAAGAAAATATTGCTAAAAAACTGACGAAAATCACCTCTTCAATGTCATCATTGCTGTATATCCCATATCGAAATGCCTGGCTCAAATTATTAGCAAGTGCTGCCACATCATAGTCTCTGTCTCGGAAGTCATCATCATCGCTATCCCTCCCACGATCATGTAGAGAAGTTGGACGGCTGCAGCATAAAACATTAGCCAACGGTCAGGAAGAAATATAGAAGTTACCACAGATAAATCACAAGTGTTTCAGCAGTGTACACAATAATCAGAAAGCCCAGGATGGGAAAAGAACATACCCACATGCCCAATGGTAAACGTTCTCCACCTCATTGCGTTTGACCAGGACATCTGTTTGCCATACAGCCCACTCGCTGTTCTCCTATAAACACAAGTTTATAAATGTAAATGAGTACATGACACAACAGATCCAAATTGTTGGCCAAAGATGAAACAGAAATTGGAAATACCTGCAAGTGACTCTGGATCATGCTGTTACTATTTCCCAATTGAATGAGCTTATTCGCTATTCGAGTTATGTGTCCAATATTCCCAATTCTTGGAGGTTCTTTCCCTTCTGACGGTAACGTTGGCTACAAACACAAGGCATAATCAAAATACTGACGACATAGCCCATCAAAGAAAAAAAAAAACAAGATGACAAGTATCCAGAAATAGATTTACCCCATTAGACTCCACTGGCAGAGATGGACCTTTTTCAGCGGCAAGGACTTTACCGATAAGGCCGCAGTCATTAAGGATATGGTCAGTCAATTGATTTCTTTTAACCTCAAGGCAAGAAACAATAATGTTCTCAACATGATGATGCAAAAAGTTATTATAAGGGTACCTGCAGCACCAGGCAATGTATGAGGATTTTCCATTAACAGTGACTGTTAAGGAATAAAATACACAGTAGCCCACTTACAGAAAAAATAAATCAATGCAATGCTTTATCACTGATTGGCTTATTAGCTCCTTCTCAGCAATTTCGCTACCAATTGTTAGCAAAACAGAGATGAACTCTACAATCTGAAAGAAACAGAATTATAATTTATTAAAACAAAAATAAACAGGAAAGGGCTCTGAAGAGACACGTTGAATGAAGGAAACGATTAATTGGACCTTCTGAGCCTGGCCTAACTGCAGAGTTACGCAAGGCAGAGTTACGCAAGGCAGCAGTTGAGGCCATCAAACTCAGATTGAAAGCATCTCTCTCTCAGAAATTACCCCATCAATATCCTCATGCATGGTATTAAATAACAGTAAAGTCTAAAAATCCCTAGGCAGCATTAATGCTTCCATCAAATAACTAGAAGGTTAAGAATAATTTATTCAGGAGGAAAAAATGACTTAAGCAAAAGAAAACTAATCATATATGCTCAAACTAAAAACAAGAGATCCACAGCATCTGAGCGTACCTTCAAACGGTGTTTTCCAAGAGGCGGACGCAAACATCCATAAGTTGTAGGCAAAACATTCTCAGAAGTAATGTCCAGTAACTTCAGCAAGTCACCTAAGATGTGATTACAGGTATACTGGTAAGTCCTCGGAAAGGCAATCAAGCATTTCATATTTTCATTAAACATGCCAGGTGTGCACATGACAAGGGGAATGCGTGTGACAGAAAGCAAGGGTGTAACAAGTGAAAAGCATATAAACAATACAAGTAGCATTAAGTAGAAAGAATCAAGCACAGAGCACTCACCTAAACTCTCCAGCATACCATCAACTGTTTCTGGACTGGCTGTGACCAGCGTCCCGTGAGTTAAGTTGCTTCTAAATGCTTGGTATGAGGCTGATGCTAGTCTTTTGGGGTCCAACAAAGATATACACACTGACAATGAATGAACCAGAACAGATTTTGGTCTTGACTCTTCAAGAGCGTGACGAAACAACCTACCAACAAAACTGATACAAGGAACAAGTAAAGAAAAATGAACATAATAATAGCTGACAAAGGAAGCAATATGATGCACAAAAGTTGCATTTTCTGATTGCACAAAAATTAAATGAAAAGGACAAACCTTGGGCTGCATATTTTCGCTGCAAGACCAGGAGGGGCGCATCGAGTTACAGCAGAAAGGATTTCAGCGACATTTGCATGCACTTCAGGAGAGTCCTGTTTGGTCAAGGCAACATAGATATATGAGCCCTTTACTAGCAATATACCCAAAAAAAACATGAATTCTACTGAGACAACAAACCAACCTCCATAACCACTGCAAGTACAGCTTAATAATGACATGGTTTAGTGCCCAACAAATGTCGTATAGCACTATGTTACTTAGTGATCAAGTGTACTTACTGATGAGCTAAATTTATCCACAATCATTTCCAGTACATCTGTATTCTCTAACCAATGCAATGTATCCGCGAAATTCGAGTATATGGTTTCATCAGCACCAATCAATCTCATCAACACCTGTTTTACAATCAATTTGATGAACAACACCAACCAGGCACTCACCAAACTAGATGGGGAATGAGTTCAATAACTACTTACCTCCATTATTGATGTGATACCAATGAGATCGACAAGCTGGACAACAATATTTGGATGCTCCTACAAAAAAGTAAAAGAAAAAAGACAAGTAAACATAAATTGGAATGTACACAAATGACACCATCTTTCCAGCATGTATAGCATCCAAAGACAGAGTGGGCAATGAGCAGAACTGAGATATCACAATCACAAAGAAAATAAAGGATTCCAATATCAATAGACCATAAATCATATTCTATGCACCCATACAAAGTCAACAACATAATATATCATGGATTCCAGTCAGTCTACAAGAGCAAGGCAACAACATACACAACAAAGGAGAAGCAGGTAAGCACAACAAGACTTACACGAATAAGTTCACTGGCATGGGCAAACAATCAATCAGCAATCTTTGGTTGGTAAAACAGAATACGAATGTGCATTCAAAGCAGGCAGAACAGGTCAAACTCGAGGTTACTTAGCAACAGATTGAAAAAAAGGCACAGTAGCAACAATCTACGTTTTACAGAACAGATCAGCAATACCTGAACATAATTCATAAGAGGAGCAGTCTTCCGTAGCATCAAACATATAACCACCTAAAATGATAAATAACCTGGTTGAGCTCCATAATTCGTCATAATGCAACAAGAGAAGGGAATCATGAGGCCCCATGTGACAGTTAGAAGTAAAAGTACATTGCAGAGTTTATCCATGATTAAGAGGTCAGGAATAAGAGGAGACGAGGTGGGGGTACCTTACTGAAGTAACCAGCTAACAAGGTGCTATGCGGATGGTCAGGTTTTACAAATGAGAATAGTAAATCCATTAACTGTAACAGAAGGAAGGAGATTGTTAGACAGAACGAAGTTCATAAACTTGTGGGGTAAAATGTTCCAAAGAATGTGCTAACAAGTGAGTATATTTACCTCAACATCCTCTACCAAGGTTCTCAAAATAATGTCAATTTCACAAGTAAAAATCTCACAAGCGATAAATGGAAACCTGCAAGAGGCAGACAAGTGAAGTTTGACAAGGCCAATCAGCAAACTAGTTTAACATATGGCATGGCAATGAACAACAAATATCCATAGCATACTTGAAAGATTGTTTCTTCTCTGAATCCTCTGGAACTTCTTCCACAATGTAACGAAGTAACTGCTCCACTTGGGCCTTATCTCGCAAGCTAGATACAAAATTCAAACATTTTAGGCAGGGAAACAAACCTACAATAAGGTGGAGCGCAGTTGAAAGCTACGCTGTATGTTCACACTAATCGCTATATATACTATAACATATAAGACTACTACCTCCGTTCAAAATTATAAGACGTTTTGACTTTTCTAGATTCATAGCTTGTACTAAATTTTGCACCTAGATATATGTTATGTCTAGATACATAATAAAAGCTATGAATCTAGAAATTCCAAAATGACTTATAATTTGGGACAGAGGAAGTACTACATTTTTCAAGACTGAACACTTATATAACTAAAAAAGGCAGACTTCAACATAAATAAACACTTAGTTTCACCACAAAGAAAAAAATGCTCAGTTGACAGCAGTTATAAAACAACTGAAATAGATGAGAAAATGAAGCAAATTTAATAATGATCATTAAGCTGAATCTACTACACAAAAGCTTACGAAATTGGGAAAAGGAGAATGTGCTTAGCTGTTCTCCTAGAAACTAAAGGAACTAATTCAGCATGCAATGCAGCTAGGCTAATTACATACCGTATGATAGAAGCAAAATGCAAAGCAATCTTGAATGAAATGAAAAGGTTGTATGTGCAGATGAATTGCAATTACAGCTGTTTCTCGGCTTTGCATGATAGAACCCCATAGGCAGTTCTGATGCATATAACTATGGCTGAAAAGGATGGATGCGTATGGTAAGTACGGCTTTTTATATCTTATTCATTCATAAATCATAAATGTATTCCTTTGCCTGTAAACCAGGAATACATGCAAGACCCATATATAGAGTGATAAAATAGCTTAGACATGCTGAAAACTGTAGTAGCTTGAAAACAGGTAATGGTCTTACAAATTTATGAGTCGAGTATTCAGCGCTTTGCACTCTTGAATGATTTCATCCTCGTCAAGAAGCTCTTCCAACGTAAAGTTCTCCTTGTCCAGAATTGTATCCACCTGACCAACAGAAAAGGAATGTTACGCATGTGGGATGGGGATGCCCCAGTGTATGCTAGGAAAATTTTCACAACAGCCCTGCGATGGTAAAAAAAGCATACCAAGTAAATAAGACACACCAATAAACATGCACAGTTAGTTACTATAAAATGAGTAACCAAAAGAACATATCCAGTGATAACCTGATGAACAAACTACCATAGGGGCCACTAGTACGCCCCAGCTAGCCCTGGATAACGAGCCGGCTCGGCTCGTTTGGGCTCGGCTCGTTCTGGCTCGTTAAGATAACGAGCCAGCTCGGCTCGGCTCGTTATCCTAACGAGCCAGAAAGCCAGCTCGGCTCGGCTCGTTAAAAGCTCGAGCTGGCTCGTTAAGCTCGCGAGCCAGGTATAAAAAAATACACAAAATATAATATTTGTATTTATTTAAAGTTTGAGAATAATAATAATACAAAAGAAATGCATCTAGACCAGTTACCAGTCAATTTATAGGGTCTAGACTAGTTACTAGTCAATTGTAAAGTACAAGATATGAAGTAATACAAAAACTAATACAAGTTTTGATACTTTTTTTCCTAAAAGCTTGGCTCGTTTAGCTCGCGAGCGACTCGCGAGCTGACTCGAGTTGGCTCGTTATAGCTAACGAGCTAAAATCTTGGCTCGGCTCGGCTCGTTATCGTAACGAACCGAGCCGAGCTGAGTCGAGCCAGCCACGAGCCGAGCGAGCTAACGAGCTTCGAGTTTTTCGTCCAGCCTTAGCCCCAGCAGAATGGAAGAGCGAGAGGCACAGCACAAGAGGCAAGAGAGGAGTGCACTCACGGGCGAGGCCGCGGAGAGGCCGGTCATGCGCCAGAACATGGCGGCGGATCCCGCACCAGATCTAGGGTTTGGGCGGCTGGGGCGGGACAGGGCGAAGCGGCGGCGAGTCGAGCCACCCGCGATCGGCGCGGTGGGGCGCGCGTGGGGTGGCAGAGGTTGCGGCGGTGGACCGGACAGCGGGATGGCGAGGCGTGGGTGCCCGTGCGCCCGTGCGGGAGGGAGAGAAAGAGAGACAGACAGACAGACGGGGGAGGGAAGGAGGAAGACTAGCACGCGCAGCGCTGTGGTGTGGTTTTGGTGGGTCGGCGGCGGCTTGCTCGATCTGGCTGTGGCTGTGGCTGTGGCATTAGCGCGGCGCTGCCGCGCCCCCCCCCCCCCCCCCCCCCCCCCCCCCCCCAAACGGCAGGTTCAAATCAAAGGGCTTGGGCTAGATGGACCAGGCTGGCCCTGACTGACTGGATTGGGCCTGGACTGGACCACCACCACTATCTTACTCTTTCTTACCAGAAACACAGCTCTCAACTGCCGTCTCATTCGGTCATCCATCCCTAGATCAACTATACCCATCTCATCAACTAGGACCATCACACCACTAATCTTTCCATTCATTCATCATAAATAAACAAAAACAATCTCAACAAACTGGCAGCTCAAAAAAGTATTCGGGTCAACCAACAAAGCAGGACAGGACAGGTACCGGCCAACACTTTGCTGCAACTGTGGCGGCAGCTCAGGGAACTGCTACATGCGACTACAACACTGCTACAGCACAAAAACATATGTCAAAGATAGCATCTACATGCAACAAGTTACAGGCTTACAAGCAAAGCATCTACATATCCATCTACTAGTGAAGCCTCGTCAGCTCTTCCACCCTCTTGGACAGCTCCTCCACGGGGACGCCCATCGCCTTGGACACCTCCTCCATCTTGCTCCGGCTAAGGTCAAGGAACGACTCGATCAGGTCACCGTCAAGGAAGTTCCGAGCCTCCGCTGTCTTCTTGTCGTTATGGAACGACCGCCATTGCTCATGGCTCAGGTTTCCCACGCCCTTTATGTACTTCACAAGAGTCGACTGGAGCTTCTCCAGGAACACGTATTGGTCATGCGGGAGGGAGGCAATAATGCCAATTACCCCGTTTATTGTGCCAAAGATGACCGTAGGAATCTGCCCTATCTCTGAGTCTGGAAGACGCATCACGAGTGAACCATGCCGGAATCTGTTCACAAACTCCCCAAGATGGTACTCCCCGACAACCTCAAGCCTGGCCCTTTCATCATCTGTGGCTGCATCGCTGTTCTTGCGCACGGTGAATAGGTTATAGCCATTCTCCGCCCCAACATAGACTTCATCATCAAGCATCTCAACTGCAGTCATCCAGTTTGCATTGTAATCCCTAGCACGCTCTTCAATCGCGCTTTCCTCATGCTGCCCAAAAGTAAAAACATTAGCAATCAGCCCGACAAAAAAAAACCTGACACACAAAAAAAATACAGATAATGCAATGTGAGTCCAGCAAACAGTTCAAAGACCCACCTTATACACCAGCAAGGATATTGATTTCATCAGATCGCCAACCACAATGAAGTCACCACGTGTTTGAGTATACAAGGCAAGTATGTGCCCATGGTGGCCACACTCAGATTGCAGCTCATGTGAACCATCCTCGCGTGACATCCACTTATATAATTGAATCTTCTGGTTGATAGCAGCTAATAATTTCCCATTAAATGCATTCAGCGAATAAACTGCTCCTTTGGTTTCTTTCTCCACAATTAATTGCAAGCTTCCATCTTCAACTGCAAATACAAGGATCCGGCCCTACAAGATGCGCCGATTCATAAGCATTTTGTGCACGAGAAATAGACAAGGTTCACAGAGAAATAAACTACAAGCAGCAGTAGATTGAACAAGTATTAAAAGGGAGTTAACTAGTATTAGTAGAACATAATGCTTTCAGATATATTACCTTTGTTGGCTCATTTTCTTCAGGTATAACATATGCAGTACCCACACAGTAATAAACATTATTATCATCCGCAAACGAACAGCTAATGATGGAGCAGCCATATTCATATTGATCTAGAGGATATACACACAGGGACTCAAAAGTCTGATGATCTATCAGACGTATTAAATGAGTCTCACTTTCCTCCACACTCTGGTTGCACTTGAAACTGCAAAATGCTAGTGTCCTTGATTGCTCCTGGTGGCAAATGCGACGTGCTTGTTCATTAAGGGGGATTGTGCGGATATGAAGCTTCTGGATATCATCGATAGTTCCAATTGAAAGCTCACCCTCTTTAGCAATTGCAAGACTGTGACATTGGAAAAACAAGGGGTGAACTAGAGCAAACTTAAGACAGTGGTACCATTTTCAAACCATAACTCCACAAAGACTGGACCAGTGACACAAATGAAGTACAAGCTCAGAGCATCTAGTAGAATGCAAGTAGCAACAATCAAAAAAATCAAACAATTAAATCAAAAGACATAAACAGCAGGCTATAAAACATTTCCTTTCCCTAATTTGACTGTTAATGATAAGATTTATAAGTACATAAGAATTAAAAGGAGGCTGCTTCACAGAGTCAAGAAATTAAGGTCTACCAACACAATACATGCACTGCACAAAGATAAGATGGTTACGCAAAATGGCTTGTGAAAACATTTCGGCCAAATTGATAGACGATCCCAATTCCCAAGTACATACAGGAGGTACTTGACTCAAAGATTAAGTAATTCCATTGCACAAAATCTAGAGAGGGAACAAACCTGTCTGGAAAAGCGGCTGTATTGAAAGGGCACATATGATTAACCTCTTTCAAATTGACATTGCTATAGAGAAGCTTCTTATTGCTGCTATAGATGACAGTTGGCCTATCTGACGAAGCAAACACGTGGGTGGTACCCTTTGATGAGAAGGTACGAAGGCTGATGGGTTGGGTCCCGAGGGTAACCTTCTTTCTATCAGTCAGTTCACCTGTACTTGCATTCAGCAGAAAACTGAACAGGTTACCATCCCCAAGAGCACAAAGCAAATACGAAACCTGAAAAAGAAAAAAAAAGAACATGTATATGTTACTTGAAGTAGCCATTCTTGTTTTTGATGAGCTTAGAAAAGCTTTTTCAAGAGCATACCCCCTCTAAGGTGCACAGCAGAACAGACCGAGGAACAATTTCTCCACCCAAATTTTCCTTCCTTATTAATTCAAGATCTGGAAGTGAAAATATTCTAACACTTATATCTGTCCACATCCCAACAGCAGCTAGGGAACTATACTGTGGATTCTCCCCAATTGGGTTCAAATCAAGACAAGAAATCTCATGTTCTAGCTGCGCATGCTTCACTTCAACAAGTTTAGCATCCCTAATTTCCAGGTAAACAAGATGGCCACCACCAGTTGCCAACAGAACCTGCAACACATGTGAAATTAAAAAATAGTATGAGAAAATAAATAGCATTGGCATCCAATCATTCAAATCCATTTGTACTTAGAACATTCAAGAAAAATATGTCTGGACTAATGGTTGCTCATGATAAAAAAAAAAGTCTGCACAAAATCACAGCAATAGGTAAAGGTGACACTGTAATTCTGGATTATAATAACTACACAAAGTTACAATGCTCCATTTGGCTGCCAGCCTACTCAAAATGCACAGGTACCTTTAGATTATGATTGCATGTACAAAAACAAGTCTTTTGATAACCTCGCTATGTTTCTTGTTTATGACACCCGCCCCTTAACTCCTCTCCTGGGTTTATGTTGGATAAAAGAAGACCTGGATGCACGTCAACATGTGCATCGACAACAAGGCAAAAGGGTACTACATCCCCCAAAGTTTGTATTGCTACACATCTAATGATCAGATCATATTTGGTAATTACCTACTAGGGAAATATAACAGGGGAATATTACTAAAATGACAGGAAAGTTTTAGGTTTCAAAAAAGGAGTAATTGGTTGTCTCATTGAAACGTGGGATGCCCCCAACCAAAATTTCTAAAGAAAGACAGGAGGCAGTCCAAAAGGAAAAGCACCTGACTGGCATTAGCTGAAGCAACATTGACTGAGAATCCTGCTGGTGCATTCCATTGATCCACTAGCTCCCGGGAGGTACAACTGACTAACCGAACAGAATTAGCAGTAACCTGTCATTCAAAACAACAGGTAAAACATTGATATAGTTGATTAAAATGACTCATCACATAATTGCTAAAATGATGAAAAATGAACTGAAAGGAAACTAATCTATCAAACATACACAAAAAAGGAGCTTTCTTGAAATACCCACTAATTTTTTATATCCACTAACACAGAGCATTTTGAATTGAAAGGCAGACATCAAAATGTACAAAAAGGGGAAACAACTAGTCAAATTAAATGCATGTTTAGCGTACAAAAGCTGCATCAGTACATCTTTATTCAAATTACTTATAGGATGGTGTTGATTTTGTAGCAACTGATAATATATTGTAAGAGAAATGGCTAAAATCTACTTTCTAAAACTTTTCCCTTACTACATTAGTGGACAGAGGTAATAATAGTTTGCTAGCCGCTAGTGTGCTAAATGCAAGAAAGGGTATTGATGGAATGGTCATTAGAACAGGCACCTGTATAAGAAGATCATTGATCGCATTCTGACAAAACAGGGTTTGAGTTTGTGCATCAAACCCCTCTATCTCAGTCTCTTCTAGTTCATCTTCCATGTTCATCGCCAAGAATCGTGTCTCACTTATAAAGCTCACGACAAGGTACATGTCATATGGATCATTGAACGAAGATTTCAATGACCATAATCCCTTTATGCCTTGGAGTTCTACTGAAGCCTAATCAAGCAGGAGAGGGGGAAATAACAACTCAAAACTTCTCCACATTAAGAAGTTGGCAATAATAAACTGCCATAAAAATACCTGCTCATTAATCCCTATACCATTCCGAACCACCCGAAGGGAACCATCTTTAAATGCCCCAGAACAAGTGACCACCTGACCTTGACCCTGCCTATCAAGGTCAACCACGCAAAAGTCCACAATCGGTCCAAGATTAACATACCGTTCAAGAATTTCAACAAATGAACCGCTTGCATCAGCTTGGAGGTTCAGCTTCACCAGCTGTTAGAAAAATAGAATGTTTATGAGACATGTTCCAAAGAACAATATAAAGGAGGGCATGGATTTTTCTTTTTACATCTAACATGGAGAAATGGGAGGGCAAAAAAGCATTTGACCTACCTGTGAATCGCCAAACCGTGAACCAACATAAACAACGCCATTATCGAGATATGAAATCGATGATGCAATCGAAGTCTCTCCAAGGTATTCAATTTTCAAACCAGTAACCCTAAAATGACAAAAGGTGAAACAGAAAAATCGTTAGCAAGAGCTTTTCTGTTTGAAAATAATGCACAAGCTGTTACCTTTCTCGTTCATGGGTAAGGACAAGTAAATGCAGAATTCCAGTATTATCACCAAGTAAATATCGAGAACCATCTGGGTCAACCCGTCCATAAGCTCTAATGATGGACTGCCAAGAAATCAGAAATCAAGGAGAAAAGAATTAGAGTGTAGACATGATACCTACCAACATGAAGTTCGCACCACAAAGAAAATTAAAGAGATCTAGGCAAGAGATTACTTGTTTTATTGGTATCGCTTTAAATGTAGAATTGGCATTGCAGTAAACTATTTGCTCCTCGCCAATTATTATCACACCACCAAGTGGAGCTGGTACTGGTATTAACAAACCAGCACCATTGTCTACATTATTCTGGGACCAAGGACCCTCAACAAAATCTTTGTCCTTCAGTGCAACTTCATAAGTCTTAACATGCCTCACGTCTTTATTATCCTGAAGTGTAAAACAGAAGATGCAAATCACATAAACAAAAGCAACTATCACAAATCATAACAAAATGCAGTTCAGTCGTTCAAAACTCTTCTAGCAAAGGAGAGGTCATAAAGAAGTTTAAACAAACCTGGTAGAGGACAACAATAGTAGGTTTAACACAACCATGCAGAAATTTGATGTCCAGTACTTGAAGTTCTTCCAGTCTAACAGAAGAAAATACAACTTTAAGATAGTCTGAATAACACAACATTAACTATTAGACAATATACTCAAAATATCAAAGTTCATCATTTTGATAAAGTTAATCACCATTAGTGAGAAATCAAGATTTGTGAAGAACTTTCCAAATGAGTAAATGTAGCTAACATATCTATTTTGTAGATGGCATGAGATAATGCTAGAACATCAGTATGCTCGCGTGATGCAATGAGAAGCTACTGGCTTCTTGATAGAGAATCAAGCGAAGAGACAGTAATAAAGTGTTATCAAGTCGTCCGATTAATCATGATTAGTCGTCCTAGTCGGTATCCTGGACTCAACTAGGGGCTACGACTCAATTAGGCCGATTAGTTTTCGGTCGTCCGATTAGTCGTCAACTAATCACAATTAGTCGGACGACCAAAAATAGAATGGAATTGTTGGGCAGCTTAAGACATGGGCTGCATCTGGGATGGCTTAGGTCACTTGGGCTCATGTTTTTCAGCCCAATTTGCAAACCTACATGCAGCCACCACCCTAGAGTTATCTTCATGCTCGATTTATACTCTAGAACATACAACAACAACAACAACAACAACGTAGCCTTTTATCCCAAGCAAGTTGGGGTAGGCTAGAGATGAAACCCAAAAGAGATGAGAAAACTCTAGAACATATATAGTATATTAGTATATATTTGGTATATTAGTCCTAATTTATATACGACTAGGACCAATCAGGGCCGATTAGTCACCCTGGTCGACGACTAATCGCGACTAGTCGCCTGGTCAGTCCCATGGCAACTAGGATCGACTAGACAACTTGATAACATTGATAACCACATGAATTCTATGATAATGATAAATGGATAATAAATAGAAGAACTGAGAAATCTAAGCGATGTGCACATTAAGGTTATCTCTAACTAAACTGTAAAGAGTGCCAAAAAAATATCCGCCAATTGACAGAAATATGAGTGTGCACACATGCTCCGATATTTATTGTTACTACCACATACATTTCCAGATCACATGAATATTTTTCAGCAAATAAATAACAGTTAGAAATTTCAACACTCATACCTGATATTGAAAGCTTCCTTCAGCTGCCCTTTGTTGTCAAATGGTATAACCTGCCAAGCAAGGATAGCAAAGGAAATAAGAGGTGTGTATTGGGTATGTAGAGTGCATCTTTATAATAAGAACAAGTCTGAATTCATAAACTTAATGAAGCAGACAATATGTTTACCTTAAATAAGCCATCATAGAGATGAAGGCCAATGAGTCTGCAGTCAGGATCGATGATTCCAATCTACACAATAAATAAAAGGCCACCCATTAGTATTACTGTTACAGGTAAAATATTGCTCTCTCTATTCACGCAAAACCCTGTAAAATGATGGATAATTAAAATTTCAAATTGAAGGAAAATTTTCATAATATTCTAAGGTGACAAATGTAGGGGTTTGAAACTGAAAAAGATCTGCACCTGTCCATTGTCAGTAGGGCGGCCAATGCGATCAGAAACATCACCCGTGGCTCTACATATTACAAATAAACCATTATTTTCCATACAAAATAGGGACGCCGATGTTTCAAATTTCAATCAACAAATATTACTGAATGACAATATGCTTTCCTACAGACAACATTAAGTGGGACTTGCAACATAAATCCATGCTTTATAAAGAAAAAAAGGCAGGAGAGTAAGTGTCCAACCTGGTAATTAGCTCTGATTTTTCTGCGTCCCATTGCAGAACACAGAATTTGTACCTCTCCGTAGCAATGAAAAGAAAATCCTGAGTCTCATTCTGAGGATAAGACACAAACAGAAAATCCATTTATAAAAAAACTTCACAAATACAAATAAAGTATCTCAGATGGATGAACTGAAAACTAGCTTACATGAGGCCGGAAGAGCTCAATCGTTGCAATTCTTCCATACATAGGTACGTCAAGCATCGGCTGGTAGGCAAACAAAATCTTTATGGTATTATGCAGAAGATCGTAGTGATACTACGCTGTCAGTTCTATAAATGACTAACCTGAAGGCCCTGAGGGGTAAGCAAATGGATCTCGATCCGGGTACATTTCCTGAAAGGTCGATGCATGTGTGCCTTAGTAAAGGATTGTACAGGCAATTGAACTGGCAACGGACAAAAAAGAAATCCTAGCTCTGTCGTTACAAGTATTTCTAGGCAGCAAATTCACCAGAAACGCATCAACATGTATATAGAATATGGTTGCTACATCTGATGTTCCTGTGTATCGCTTGATGAGCTACGAATTGCACATACAGAGAGACTCACGCCAGCCTATGTGCCACTTTGTATTAGCTCAACTGTTGAACACCCTAGTAGGAAATGCCAAATTGCAAGGTAGGGTTTTACTGTGCTAGTCTCAGATTCTGCATAACTAGTGGTACAAAAAAACAATTGGCCCTCCGGGATCAATCAAAAAATAAGAATATGGAGGGAATTAGACGCGTTTCCTTTCCCTGTATCATCCCGAGCAGAAATAAATCCGCAAGAACCAAGACGAGATAGGAGAAATCACGCATTCCTGAGTGGTCCAGCTGAGGGCAAACCCTAGGCCGCGCCCCACCTCCGTCCCAAAACCCTAGGAGACTCCGCAAAGCGCCCAATCTCAAGGGCTTGAGCATTTGGGAGCAGAGCGCCGAGTTAGATCGTACGCCGAGAGGGAGAAAACGGGGGAGGAGGGGAGTGGGGGATTAGCTAGCGCGCTTACGCGATAATGAGATTGAGCTGGTTGGGGCTGGTGAAGTTGCCGACGCAGGAGTGGCTGACGCTGGTGGGCTTGTGCGCCGTGACGACGTAGTTCCACACGCTCATCTCCGTCGCCGCCGCCGCCGCCGCCGCCGCCGGGGAGCAGTGGGCTCTGGAAGGTGAGGGAAGGAGGTGGAGGTGGTGGCGCTGGAGGTGACACGGAGGAGCTGGACTCTTTTCTATAGGACTGCTGCGGGCCTAATAGGCCCAGTTATCTTGCTGTTGGACCGGGCCTTTTTAACGTCGTTCAAACTTGGAATCGATCAAATTCACGATCGGAGGCATGTCAAAAGCTCCTTAAAAATCACTCTTTCTTTTCTAATAATCGAAGTAAAGACACGGACGCTTTTACATACATATACACACATATATATCATAACTTATATGTTAATTATCATACATTTTGCCATTTGTATTCGATTGGATGTAAACAATTATGTTTTATGAAATCTTCAGAAGGAAGCTAATGGTAGATAGCATGTGCAATTTTGTGTACTACTTTACCATTATATCATACAAAAAAAACGCATTTAGACCAAACTATTTATATTGCTCTTCCTCTTTCATTACCAGAAACATTGTGATTTTGATGCATGCAGTTCCTTTTAGTTTCTTCTAGATCTAACATGTAATCTCTAATTTTTTGCAGAGTGGCATGTTTAATCATGTGTTTAGAGAGTGCAATGAGCACAACTCGTCGTTTCAATCCATTGTATCCTACTATAATATTGACCATCTTGATCCAACATTTCCCTGATTGATAGGCAGTTTTCCAATGCACAGTTTACTGACTTAGGCCTGGCTTATGACAGGGAAATGGTGGAGCGAAGCTTAGACATCGGAATAACTAGAATTGAGGATCACTATGGTGTGCATCTATCCACCATCTTTCCATGTTCCATAAAAAAAGATGTCTTATGGCTTACATGTACAAACCCAAAAGTTCACATATGAGCTTACTTTTTGTTTTTTTTGTGAATCCGTTTTATGTTGATAGATTTTGTGTGTACTTCCTCACGACATACAAGAAAAGCTCCATTTCTCAAAGAAAGATTTCATATCATAGATGGATATGGATTTAACAGTGGCATGATGTTTTTGTATTTCTTATATGATTTCCTAGGGATGAGATTGAAACTTCTCTTATGCCTTTGATCACAGGACATGATTTCTCCCAAGGATCCTTATATTCAGGTTTGGGTGCATAAGGGCATTGCCGAAGTACCTCTTGGCGACCATTTCGTATCATTGGCCAAGAGCACAGTCCATTTCCTAAGGGCATGAGCAACGCGAGCTAATGCTCTGTGGTGGTCTAAAGAAAAAGAGACGCCATTTAGACTAAGCAACAACCAATGGCAGTCAATCCTTCAACGCAAGTCGCATAAGATGTTGAGCCCATGGAACCCACCATTCTGCCATTGTCTTTCCATGGCCATCATGATTCGTTGCATCGACTGAATGTGGCCCCTCAAAAAAGCTAGATGTTCTTTGTCACAACACATACTAGTAACTCTCATCGTCTTTTATTAGAGAAAACTATTGTCTATACATATCTCTGACGTCCTGCAAAGCCACCACTCTGCATAACATTGCAACTCTATGTCTACATGAATGCTGGGGCAGCACTCCATGTTGGTGTGTTGGGAAAGCCCTAAGGCGCCAAGATGCTAAACTATTTATAACAAAGGTTTGCTATCTGTTTCCTTGTGAACTCCTAGCATTATTTCTTCTGGTAATAATATGATACTAAACTTACTATACAGTCTTATGAATAGTTTCTAGAGTGGGGATCATATTTGAATATATGATGTACTATAGGGATGGATTCCTTACATTTTTTATCTTCTTGTAGTGTTTCATAATGGCCAAAGCTTATTACCTTGTATTAGTGAAGACATGATGGCCAAGGTACATGTGATGTTTTTCCTATACCAGGGTGATTCTGCCTAGTTGTATCTATCAATAACAACTCTTTGGTGATAATTTTATTCATTGTATAAGCAGACTTGCTCAAAATTCATTGTATCTGTCGGTGGCTAAGCTAAAAAAGTTAGGGTGACTTTGACTAAGCAACTCAACCAAGGCATGTGGATCAGTTTACGCAATATTCACATATTTAAATCATACAAATTATGGTAAAAAGATGGATGAGCAAGGGTACTTGAGTGAAGATTAAGATATTACCTCAAATTTATATAATGAACGGATAGATCTTGGGATGGCACCCCACCCTCATCCAAATCTGGTCGTTGCCAGAGCTGTTATCCCCACACCACTGCTAGCGACTTCCATGGCCACAGCCATATCCAATGTCGATTGCTCTTGCTACTCGGGATCCCTCAATCAAGCGCTCTCCTGACCCTCCCGCAACGTGCCTCTGTGGTTCTACTCTCGAGCTACCATCGCCCATCCCTACTCCATGGCTCCATGCGCTTGTGTTGTCATCCACCGTTCCTGCTTTGCGCGCTTGAGCCGCCGCCGTCGGCTCACCCAATATATCCTGCTTGAGACATGCGGTAGGTAGGGTTCAAGGTGGGGAACGGCGGCTGGTGCTGGATGAATGGATTGGATGTGTAATTGCCTAATGGGGGGACTATTTTCATTAGAGGATTGGGCCTTCACATATGGGTTGTTGTTGGGCTCACGTAAGAAGTCAACATTAGGTTTAGGTGTCCAGCCGAGCAATGCAAGCCACTTTCTCTTTCGCGCTCGCTCAGTCTTCATCTGGGCAGCCATGGTGCTGAAGCTTGGTTCAACAAAAAGTAAAAAAATCGAGGGGTGGGACCAAAGGAAGAAGGCGCGAAGGGTATAGAGTAAGCGCACCGGTACCTAGGGCGGCCGCCCCACCATGACACTAGGGCGGCCTGCCTCGGTAGGCAAGTCCTACGGTTTCAAACTTTCAATCTCATTAACAAGATGGCACACATAAGCATGAAGTGGTGACATGGACTAGAGTTATAAAAAATGAAGAGAAAGGTGGTCTCGATCTCATTAATAAGGTGCGACATAAGAAAAAAATGATGTGAGGGTTACGAAGAGAGAAGGAAGTGTGGTTTCATTCACATTAAACGAGGTGCCACATAACAAAAAATGATGACATGACATAACACCAAGGGGATGTTTGAGACTGCTCCATAAACTCTGCTTCACAAACTCTACCGTAAAGCAGCTCCACAAAAAAACTGGAGTTTGAGGAGCACCATTTTAGGTGCTCTCACAACTCCACCTTTTTTCCTGGAGTAGAGTTGCGTGGAGTTGAACCTGTTTAGCTAAAAATCGTGGAGCGGAGCAGTCCCAAGTACTCCCTAAGTTATGAAAAGATGGGGGGGAGAGATTCCATCTATATGAAAATTCATATACAGTGTTTTCAAGACTTAATGTAGCAAAACCGGCATTAGGGTGCTTCATTTTATTTGACTGTGCCCATCCCTTATATTGCAATTAATTGCTAGGAACAACATATGAAACAATGGCACTATGCATTAGAGAGATTTTTTCATTCATGAGCTCAAATCACTCTTAAAAAAAGAAACAACTCGTTAGGATTGGCTTGACATGGCTCACTTGGTTCTTCTTCCCAGGTGGTATTGGAAGTAGCACTTTATTTGCAATATTTGTTACAAAAGACATTATTGTGTGGATGGTCAGGATTTAGTTTCATATCAACACATGGATCTATTTGGTTTGATTCATGAGCAACTCAACCCAAATTTGGCAACAAAAAAATTCGGACAAGGCCAAACTATGGTAAGACAAGAAGATGGTTGGATCATGGTCAAACCAAATCCTGGCTAGTAAAGATCGAGGGGACTAAACAGTGCTTGGTTTGCTACCATGCCAATTTTTGCCAAAATTATGAATATGACATGTGGGTCTATTCGTCACCATTTTTTCTCATCATAATATTCTAAAAGGGCGGGGCGAATTTGCTCATATCTACTCTCATTGAACACAATAACATAGTCTGTAAAAAATGGTACTTAATTAATGTGATGTGCAGCTCCATTACATTTTATATCCATAGAGAATTAGTTGGAAATAAGTTATTAGTTTGGTAGTATGATTTTGTTTGGTATAATTGCCCAAACTAGGATGAATGGCCAACCAGATCTCATGATTATTTCAATCTGATATTAAAAATGGTCTTTTTGGGTGCATTCTATGTATAGGAATTTGATTGATACTGACCTACTCAACACATTTGCTCCTATGAAATAAAGTGTCTTTATTAATTTGTCCAATTATTTGCATAAATGGGTTATTATAAATTAATATAATTTGATTAAAAAAACCATAACAAGTTAGTAAGAAATGTTGTTCTGTAATGATGGCGAAACGATCTAACATCTATATCTCTTGAGCGCCATTGTGCTAAATTTTTTAGAATTGTTTATGCTAACATTATGTATGATTGGCTCTTGACTGCATGAAGTAGGCTAGAAATATAAACAACCAATATTGGTTGGGGCTGCATTGGTCAGTATGGTTTATCTGAAATGACATTGTGTCTCGTAAATAATTTTATTGGTGTTGTTACATAGTAGAGACAAGACCAGAGTAGAGACAAGACAGAGGGTCACAAGCACAGTGCGGGAGGCGTGATCGTCGTGTCTTGGAAGCCTCTACAATGGACATTTTTGCTACCCATGGGCGGAGATTTAGCAACATAGAAAGTCTAATAGCGAAGGATGTGGGTTTGTAACATTAGATGAAAATTTTAGTCGAGCGTATTACACCTTCTCATCCACCTCTTCTCTCTTGGTAGCATCCTCAAAAAACGCAGTGTATTCTACCTTCTCATCTACTCTCTCTTACTAGCACCCTCAAATAATGTACGTTGAAGCTATACTAACTCTGTCCTGAAAAAGAGATAACTGGGTTTGATTGAACGAGTCAAGTTTATCAAAAAATAATTATTTATAATTCCAAATAAACATGATATATATTAATCTAATAATATTCATGTTGTATTATAATTGTTAATTCCTTCCTTTTATATAGATATAGTTAAATTTAAAACTATTTGACCTCTAAAAAGCAAAAGCTCAATTCTTTTTGGGACGAAGAGAAGAAATTACTTTTCTTTTGAGGATAGTGAAGACTATTTTTTTTGACAGAGAGACACAAAACTATATTCGTCCTGTTCTGCAGCGAACAAACAATATTTTCTTTTGCAACAAATCAGCATAAACCAAATTTCAGCGAAACAAAAAAGGCAGGACGGAGACGGAGAAGGACATGAGCGAAACAAAAAAGGCAGGACGGAGACGGAGGACATGAGACTGCATTCTTTTTGAGACGGCCAGACGAAAAGCAAGAACTTCGTTATTTTATTTTTGGGACGGAGAGACCAAAAGCGAGAACTACGTTATGATTTTGGGACGGGGTAGGATAGTGTTCGGTACAGCCAGCCAGCAGAGCAGCCACAGTGCAACGAAAACCCCAACCCATGCATGCTAGTACATATCTCCAACACCTCGCACCACAGCTCCTGATTTGGAAGCCTGGACCATATATCCACATCCATTTAGTGAAACAAGACACCGAGAATGCAAACTGCTACTAGAGACAGTTCTTTGTTCAACAAGGAAACAAAAGATATGCCCCTGAAACTGAAACTGAAACATAAACATGAGAGCAGGCAAAAAGTTCACGACTACCCTCGCTGCCCTGCTCAACAAAACCAACCAAACGACCCACAGGATTTGATCCATGATCACTTAAAAAAAGTAGCACCTGCCTACATTTCTGTCTACAGGGAAACATAAAAAGTGACCATGACCCAAAAAGCCCAGATTCGAATTGTGCTATCAGATACTCCAGTAACATAAGAAAAGCAGAGTCAATCCCAGATCACAAGAAGCTGTTTCAACCCATATGAAATAAGCCAAACAAATGTCAAGTTTCCTAGTCTGAACACCCGGCCCAGCGCAGTCTTCCGCTTGTACCCCCTGCTGTTTGTCTTCGCAGCTAAAGATATCTACATCAAACTACCAGCATTTGTCTTCTGATGTCGCCACAATGCCATGCCAGTCATCATGCCTTAGATGACGAAGTTCTGCTCCATCTTTATGCCTTGCATCTCAAATGTGCTATGAACCTCTTTCAGCCAAGAAAATTGTTCATCTCCACCTGAAATCACACAACATATTCCTCAGCTACCAGCCTACCACATTACGTTAAGGAGCAGTAACAACACTCTTTGATTTGAATGGCATTCTAGATTCTACATCTGCAGGAGATTGGTAGCAAAAGAAACTCACCACATGAACCTGAGTACGGTGATTCACTGTAATACGCGCAATCCCTTCCCTCATCACGGTTGTAGGGGGGGCCCATCACATCCAGCACGGCACAAGGGGTCAATGCCGTAAAACAGTGCAAATTCCCTCCATTTTCAGGGTACAGAACTACGGTCTCAGATGAAGCATCAAAAACAGCATCTGTGTTTACCCTGGCCAGACGAGCTCCTGTGGTTGGGACAAGAAACAAACCATAAAAGGTTTATCAACATCTTCATTTTCACTACAGTGATTGACCAGAAAAGTCATAAGTATTTCCTTGTAATTGG
>CM039611.1:58892097-58928739 GCA_022457205.1 Saccharum spontaneum
CCATACTTCATTGCGGGTGAAGTTGTTCAATTCTTCATGCATGGCATTCACCCAATCCGGATCTTGAAGAGCTTCTTCTACATTCTTAGGTTCAACACAAGAGACAAAAGAGTGATGTTCAACGAAAGAAGCTAGCTTTTGAGATCGAGTCATTACTCCCTTTGTAGGACTCCCTATGATGAGTTCTTGGGATGAGCTTGAAGTAAAGGTGAGTTTCTTCTATCAACCACTTGAGGGGGTGGATGGGGAGCATCAACATCTTGAGCTTGTGCCTCGGCTTGTTCATGAGAGACATAAGTATCTTCATTTTCAACTCTCTCATTCTTGTCATCATCTTGAGGCACACGTGATGAAGATAGTGGATCAATGATTTGCACATCGTCTTCATCATCTTTTGGCTTGATGTCTCCCACCGGCATGTTCTTCATGGCTTCCCTCAATGGTTCATCACCTACATCATCACAATTCTCAATTGCTCCTTGGGAGCCGTTAGATTCATCAAATTCCACATCATATGTTTCTTCAACCAACCCGGTGGTATGGTTAAATACTCTATATGCTTTGGACTTTGATGAGTAACCAACAAGAAAACCAATATCACAACGTCTTTGAAACTTCCCTAGGTGTTGACGCTTCTTGTAGATGTAACATTTGCAACCAAACACCCGGAAGAATGAGACGTCCGGCTTCTTCCCATTAAGCAACTCATAGGGGGTCTTGCCAAGAAACTTTTGGAGGAAGAGGCGATTTGAAGCATAGCATGCGGTGTTGATTGCCTCGGCCCAAAACTTCTCGGGAGTGTTGTACTCATCTAGCATTGTTCTTGCAAGGGTGATCAAGGTCCGGTTCTTTCTCTCAACTACACCATTTTGTTGAGGAGTGTAGGTTGAAGAAACTTCATGCTTGATTCCAATTTCATCACAATAAGCTTCTATGTTGGTGTTGTCAAACTCTTTGCCATTGTCACTTCTAATCTTCTTTATCTTGACTTCAAATTCATTTTGAGCTCTCTTTGCAAACTTCTTGAAGCAACTTGCCACTTCGGATTTGTCATGAAGGAAGAAGGTCCATGTGTATCTTGAGTAGTCATCCACTATCACAAGACAATAGAGATTACCACCCAAACTCTTGTATGTTGTAGGCCCAAACAAATCCATGTGTAGAAGTTCTAGCACTCTTGAGGTTGACATGAAAGCCTTGGTAGGATGAGTGTTTGCAACTTGTTTGCCGGCTTGACATGCACTACAAGGTTTATCCTTTTCAAACTTCACATCCTTCAATCCTCTTACTAGTTCTTTCTTCAATAGCTTGTTGAGAGTGCTCATTCCAACATGTGCAAGCCTCCTATGCCAAAGCCAACCAAGTGAGGTCTTGGTGAACAAACATGTCATCAAATTTGCATCTTCGGAGGTGAAGTCAACAAGATAAAGATTGTTGTATCTAAAGCCTTTGAATATCACTTGCTTGTCATCTATCTTTGAAACTTCAACTTCATTTGGTGTGAACAAGCATTGGAAGCCAAGGTCACAAAGTTGCCCAACGGATAACAAGTTGAAACTCAATGAAGCAACATAGAGCACATTTGAGAGTGAGTGATCATTTGATATTGCAATCTTGCCTATACCCTTGACTTTGCTCTTTGAATTATCCCCAAATGTGATCTTCTCTTGACATATCCCATTCTCTTCAATTGAGGTGAACATACGAGGATCACCGGTCATATGTTGAGTGCAACCACTATCAATAACCCAATGAGATCCACCGGTCTTGTAGTTCACCTACACACAAGAGATCAAGCTTTTTGTTTAGGGACCCAAACTTGAGAGGGGCCCTTGACTTTCTCAACTAGTGACTTGGCAACCCATATTTTCTTTGGCCTATTCTTGTTTGGGGGACCCAAAAACATGACTTTCATCTTTCCATTTGAATCTTTTCTTAGCATATAATGAGCATTGAAGGCAAAGGGTCTAGCATGCTTGGGCAAGGGTTGTGGTGGTGGAGTTTTGCATTCATGAGCAAAATGACCTTCTTGACCACACTCAACACATCTCTTTGGCTTGGGCTTTGATTTGCTTTGTTGTTGAGCTTTTGCTTTCTTCTCTTGATTTGCCAAGTACCCAATACCACTTCTATCCATCTTCATCACGGTGTTCATGAGGAGCTCACTTTGCAAATATTGGCCTCTTGTGAACTTGCTTAGGCCGGTCTTGAGATGCTCTTTTTCTTGCTTGAGCTTCTTGTTCTCTTCAATGAGTGACTCATTTGTTGTTTGCTTCTCAAGAGCCATCAAACCTTTGAGCTTCTTGTTCTCATTTGCAAGCTTCTCATTCTCACACTTAATCTTGGCATAATCATCATGGTTGCATGACTCAACCACACTCTTGCCTTTGCTACTAGAACCTTGCTCAATGCTTTCAATGATCAAATCATCACATGATGTAGCTATATCACACTTAACAACATTGTTAGTAGCATCATGTGTCTCAAGAGCAAGTTTATTAGCAACCACAAGACTATCATAGTCAATTTTTAATGTGGTGTACTTGTCTTTTAGAGAGCTATGTCTAGTGATGAGCTCATCATGCTTCTTCTCAAGTTTATCATGTTGATCTTTAAGCTCTTTGTTAGAAGTTTTGAGCTCCTTGAGAGTGGAAGACATAATTTCATTTTGATCTCTAAGCTCACCACTAGTCTTTTGAGCATTTTCAAGCTTAGATGAGAGTGATTCATTTTCATTTTGAAGATCATCATTTTCACTTCTTGTCCTTCTTATGATTTTAGTGTATTTGTTTAGCAATTTTACAAGTTCATCATAAGAAGGTGCATCAAATTCATCATCACTATCACTATCATCATCATCATCACTATCATGATTTTGTACCTTACGTTCACCCTTGGCCATAAGGCATAGGTGAGTAGTGGACGATGATGGTGAAGAAGGCGGTGAAGGTGGTGGTGAAGATGTCGGTGAAGATGATGGCCCCATCACAAATGCGGCAACCTTCTCTTTCTCATCATCGCTCTCATCTTCGGAGGAGCCACAAGATGATTCAATGTCGGTGAGCCAATCACCAACAATATAAGCCTTTCCACCCTTCTTCTTCTTGTAGAACTCCTTCTTCTTGCCATCCTTCTTCTTGTATGGCTTGTTCTTCCTCTTCTCATCTTCTTCATCACTTGAATTATTTTTCTTGCCCTTGTTCTTGTTCTTGAACTTGTCTTTTGGTGGTCTAGGGCATTGATGAGCTAGGTGGCCAAGTTCACCACAATTGTAGCAATCCATCTCCGAGATGGGCTTTCTCTTGCTACTTGTGAAGAATTTCTTTTTCTTGCCATCGAACTTGATGCCACTCTTGTTAAGCTTCTTTAGCATCTTGGTGGTCTTCCTCACCATGAGTGCAAGTGATTCATCATCGATATCACTTTCACTTGAGCTTTCTTGCACGATCATGGCTTGGCCCTTCTTCTTCTTCTTGTCATGGCTAGCTTTGAAGGCCAAGTCTTTCTTCTTGGAAGATGATGAGCCCTCTTCCGGAGTGATGTGCATGTACATCTCATGAGCGTTGATCTTCCCCAATACTTGAGTCGGTGTTGCGGTGGAGAGATCACTTTGATGAAGCACGGTGACAATGTGACCATACTTCTCAACGGGAAGAACACTCAAGATCCTCCTTGCAACATCCGATTGACTCATTTGAGTGAGCCCTAGAGCATTGAGGTCCTCTACAAGAACATTCAAGCGAGTGTACATTTCATTAGCACTTTCTTTGGGAAGCATCTCAAAAGAATTAATTTTCTTTAAAGCAATATGATAGCGTTCCTCACGCTCACTCTTAGTTCCCTCATGGAGAGCACAAAGATTTTGCCACAAATCATGAGCGTTCTTTGCATTACGCACACGATTGAAGATATCTTTGCCTAAGCCCCGGTAGAGTGCATTTTTGGCCTTTGCATTCCACCGGTCGTACTTCTCCTCGTCACCCGTGGGGTTTGCGGGATCCTTGATAGCGGGAAGCCCTTCGGTTGCGGCTCTAAGACACCCAACATCTATGGCTTCGAGATACGCCTCCATCCGGATTTTCCAATATGGAAAATCATCCCCCTCAAAGGTGGGAGGTGGTCCTTCCCCGTTAGACATCTTGCTCTAGGCGGTAAAGCCTAAATTAGGAGCAACACGGCTCTGATACCAATTGAAAGGATCAAGATGCCCAAGAGGGGGGGTGAATTGGGCTTTTCTAAAAATTAATTGCAAGAATTAAATCCTATAAGCCGGAATTCACCCCTAGTGCCTACTTGTGTTCCTAGAGAGTCTACCGTTAAAAAGTTTTGCACCCTAGTTTCCAATCCTAGTCTAGCATGGCAATTCTAGGAATGTAAAACAAGCAATGAAAGTAAATACGAGAAAGTAATTGCTTGAAAGTAAAGGAGCAAGGAACACGGCGATGTTTTTCCGAGGTATCGGAGAGTCGCCACTCCCCACTAGTCCTCGTTGGAGCACCCACGCAAGGGTGTCGCTCCCCCTTGATCCGCGCAAGGATCAAGTGCTCTCTACGGGTTGATTCTTCGACACTCCGTCGCGGCGAATCACCCAAAACCGCTCACAACTTGAGTTGGGTCATCCACAAGCTCCGCCGGATGATCACCAAACTCCCAATCACCACCAAGCCGTCTAGGTGATGGCGATCACCAAGAGTAACAAGCTAGAACTCTCACTTGACCACGACGAGCCTAAATGAGGAGGTGGATGCACACTTGCTACTCTCGAATCACTAGTGAGGAAACTCAAACTTTGATTCTCAAATCTCTATCCTCACTAGAGCTCTTGCACTCCCTTGCACTCTAAAGGGTTTTCTCAGATGTTTGAATGAGCAAGAGACCTCTAAAAGAGGTGGAGGGGTTGTATTTATACACCCCTCAAAGAAAACGAACCGTTATTTCTGACACGGGGTCACCGGACGCGCCGGTGCTACGCACCGGACGCGCCGGTCCCCCGTAACGGTCAAAACCCGTTTTTGAAACCGAACCACCGGACGCACCGGTCAGGTAGCACCGGACGCGTCCGACGTGCAAGGAAGCTTACTGGACTCACACCGGACGCAAGGCCGCGTCCGATGCCTGAAGACCGGACGCGTCCGGTCCTCACAGGACCTTACTGGACTCGCACCGGACTCGCCGATCAAGTCCAGTATCGCGTCCGACGGGCGTTCTCTCTCGATGACACGTGTCGGTCGCTGACCACTGCGTCCGGTCCTCGCGAGGACCGCGTCCGGTGATCAGGCCCGAAACCTAGCGCGGTTAAGTACACACCGGACGCGTCCGGTGTTCCCGAAGACGGCGTCCGGTGCCAGGAAAACAGCCCGAAACTCGTCGAAACGCGTTGCAACTTCAACCAAGTTGCTTCTAACTGAACCTTGAGCTAATCTAGGGTTGCCTAGCGCCAAGTTTAACAAGTGTGCACCACACCTAAACATAGGACTCGCCTAGGTCAAGCTACCCATTCACGCCCCCCTTTATAGTACGGCCAAAAGAGAAAAACGAAGATCCTAACGACTATTCCGAATGTGTCTCAACACTTCGTCATCCGGAACTAACCGTCCTTAATCTTGACGTCACTCTTTTGAAAACCGAAACGATTTCCATCAAGGGACACGAAGCCACAGTGCTCAAAGCAGTTATCACCTCCATGACCTAACTTACCAATGTTTCTGCAAAACACACGTTAGTCATGGCAATAAAGTGTTGTCATTAATTACCGAAACCAAACCTTGGGGCCTAGATGCTTTCAGACGTAAAAAGAAAACAAAGTCCGAACTTGATCCATCAGAACAGGAGAGGCAAAATTGGTAAAAAGAGACATGAATAGGAACTTGGAACTTTTAGACCTGAAATCGCAAAAAAAACTAACTCCAACCATCGGAACAATAACGTAAAATTAGAAAAAAAAAACAGAATAGAAACTTGGATGTTCGGACCAACAACACGAAATTGGAAAAAAAAATCAGAATTAGAACTCGGACGTTGGGGCGTAGAGGTGAAATCGGAAAAAAATGATATAACTTGGATCAAAAAAATAAAAAAAATCAGAATAGAAACTCTTTTTTAGTCAATGGCCAAATAGGAGTTGGACGGGGATCGTTCGGACCTAAACAATAAAATTAGAAAAGTATTTTTAGTTCAATGGCCGAATAGGAGTAGTACAGGGATCCCGTTCGGACCTAAAAAATAAAAACGAAAAAATAGAATTGGACGGGTGCTGGATGTATGACGGAAAAGATAGCAATAAAAGAACATAAAAGAAAATCGAAAAAGGAATTGAAAAGGAATTTGAATTAGGATTCCTATTCAGGTTACTATAATCAGAGAGCTCTATTTAGATTAGGATTCCAATCTATATGGGTGGTTTGGAATCAGACTCCGTATCGTGCTAGACAAGAACTATTCTAATTCGTATGAGCACGGGTTATTATATATATCTAGGTCCGGACGGAAGAAACTCTCCATTGTCTGTTAGTTAGGGGGATACGGACCAAGAAAATGAACAGACAAAAAAAGGGGTGAGAAATTTTGCCTCTTTATTATTAGGTATAGATATAGATATAGATATAGATATAGATATACATGTACAGTGTGATGACAAATTGACGAAGCTAAGGCAAAACTTGAATTACCACAAGAGTTCATGTTTATACTTGTGTCAGGCTAGATCCATGTTCGAAAATGATCATGGCCATTCAGTGTTTCAGGCTTTCACACTGACCACCAGAAAAAAAAAACGGACCAAACGATCAGCATTAGTCCGTCCAGAGCATCTGCTGAAATGGATGCTATATGTTATATGATGATTCATACTGGCTATCGTTTCCACTGGTGAAATTAATCTATCTGAATCTGAACGCAATGGATGTGGCCATGTAGGCCGATCTACAGTTGTTCGTTTGAGCTGAAAATAAGCAGCTGAAAGTACTGTTGGTTGATTTATTGTGAGAGAAAAACACTTTGACTGGCTCAAAATAAACGGTTGAAAGTCCAAGCGAACAGACACGTACAGTTTTACAACATCACAACTAAAGGCTGGCGTCTTTGCATAGCAGAACCACACGATCATACAGATGAGCGAGCATATACCGTCCGTCCTGGTGCCTTTCCAGTCTATCTGGGTGCGGTTGGGTTTGACCATCTCCCAGCTCCTCCAGCTGCTGCACGCTTATTACCTGCTGATTGCCGCATCTTCTGCGCTTTGGCCAGCTGCGCAGTCAAAGTCCTAGGCAGTGTTTAGATCTAAAGTTCAAAATTCCAAAAGTGTCACATTAAATGGTTGCCGCACTTACATGGAGGATTAAATATAGACGAAATAAAAAATTAATTGCACAGTTTGCTTGTAAATTGCGAGACGAATCTAATGAGCCTAATTAGGTCGTGATTAGACACTAAACTGCTACAGTAACACATGCTCTAGTGACGAATTAATTAGGCTCATTAGATTCGTCTCGTAGTTTACAGGCGAGTTCCGTAATTAGTTTTTTTTGTTAGTATCCAAAAATCTTTTCCGACGTCCCACAAAACATTCGATGTGACACCTAAAAATTTTACCGCCAGTAACTAAACACCCCCCAGTCCATAAGAAGAAATAATCAGCCGAGAGCTACGTCATGGAAATCAGAGATGAATTCTTTCACAAAAAAAAAGAAAGAAGAAATCAGAGATGGAAGAGGGATCGCAAGACACCTTTGGCTTGAAAGAACCATCTAGTGAGTGCAAGATCGTATCAGCAAGTCCATAATCAATAGCCTGGTCTTGTGCTCGGAAGTACCCCTCGGGCCCTTAAGGAATTCAGCAAGCTCTTCCTTTGGTTTACCAACTCCTTCAGACAAGAGTTCGAGGGAGTAATGTGCGTTTGTATCTAACTCTTTTGCCTGAGTGCAAAATAAAATATTCAGTACACTAGCTAGTACACAATAGCATGGGCATAAGGCATAAGCATAAAAGGGAGTTGGATGTTGAGATATTGGGAACAAAGAGTTGGATCTGACCTTAATCCACATATCAATGGCAGCTCCACCAGATTTGTGCACCTTAGGCAAGTGTAATTTAGCTGTAATTAGTGGTGCACGTTTAGGACCAATATATATGCCGTTAAGCACGCAACCATGCGAATGCAAAAGGAGCAAGAAAGCTTAGAAAATGTAACGTGCTGATTGAATTTGGCAGCACTCCTCTTTTGCCCTTGGCACCAGTGAAAGAAGCATCGCAGCCTGACCATACGCCATGCTAAGATTGATTGTGTAAACGGCACTGGTAGCACCTGAACGTCCGCGGCTGCAGTCTGTTTTTGTGCGTCCACCTATGGGCCCGCGCCGACCGGACATTGCTCACCCACGCCGCACACCCCCTCCTGCTTCCCAGGTGCATTCAATGTGCAATACCCGATCTACTTTTGAAATATTCAGATGCAATACTTGCAACATATAAAAAAGACAGATGAAACACTTGAAACATGCGTCTGAAACACTTGCAAAAACACTTGAAAACCATTGCAAACATACGCAACATTTAGATAAAACACTTTCAACATATGTGTGAAAACATATGCAACATCCAAATAAGCATGTTTGCAACATACGTCTCAAAAAACAGATGAAACATTGGAGATACACTCTTGCAACAAACGAGTACAACCATTGTAACATATGCAACATCCCGATCTACTTTTGCAATATCAGTATGAAATGCTTGCAACGTATCTCTAAAACATCTAAAACATTTGAAATGTGAGCTTGCAACATGTGTTTTTCACTCTTCTTCCGTGCGACGCAGAGCAGAGCGGGGAACGGACAGTTCTAGCCAACCGACGGCCGAGGCCCGGCCAGTGATAACCCCCTCTCCTAGGGTGCTCCCGGCGATGGTCGTGACGGGAGGTTGACGCTAGGCCGCGCGCGTCGGAGGCGGAGGTCTTCCTGGCCGCCGACCAGGCGTCCGACCCCCATGGTGGAGGCAGCAGTGGCTGCGGTCTCCCTCTACACGAGCGAGCAGTGGTCGGGCAGCAGCGCCGGTTGATTGCTTTCCTGCCTGCGGAAAGCGGCCCCAGTGGCGTAGAAAGCAAGCGAAGGGCAGGCGATGCGGTGGAGGCCCCCGCGGCGGTCGATGCTGGGTGCGGAAAGTGTCGGTCTCTTTTCTTTTTCTTTTTTTAAAAACCGTGTATATGCCGTGAGGGGAGGAGGACTATGGGCCGGTCCACAAGACTAGTTAGAAGCGTCCATTTGGATGGATACAGGATGGATGCCCGTGCTAGAGCATTAGTATTGTGTAAACCTTGGATTTGCTTCGCTGCAAAAAACCAAAAAAAAATAGGGACCTACTATATTTTAGGTGCCTATATTTTAGGTGCCTGAAATATAGCTTGTTTTCAGACGACAGGTATACCAGCTCTCAGATTCACATCCAACAACAAGAATATGTGTGAAGTCACAACCAACATATATAATAGGTCCGCGAAGAAACTCGGTATGTAGATCTCTTCCTTAATGATGGGTTCAAAAGAGACATGTTAAGCTTTTTTGAGTTGTGCCGGGTACTTAAACATATGCCCATGTTTTACACATTGAATTGGACTTTCCAGATTGGCCCAGCACCACAGAGGAAGATGCAAATCTACACCCCCAGTAAACCCCTGCTACAAGATAGCAAAGACCTGAGGAAAAAAAAACCGATAAACCAAAAAACAAAGAGGAAAATTACAAGGAGACGGAGAACAATGAAGCAGAAGAGGATCCGCCAAATGAAAAGGTACTTGCATGTAGATCGAATTTGGTCTTCTCTTGAGTTCATCTCCTTAACTCCTTGTCCTTTGTTATGTACTCGTGGAAACCAAAATCTGGGATGAGTGCATCAAACCAAAATGTTTCAGGATCAACCATCATCTCATGACGTGAATAATGCGATTATTATTATATTACATTAAACCTGCCTGCAACGAGACGCTCAACATTTTAGCGTGCCTCCTCTCGCAACTCCCCTTGTTAATGCACGTTTACATACGTGCCCGCTAGTAGTAGGTACATACATAGGATGGCGTTTATGAACGTGTAGCCGAAAGCTGCTTCTCCTGCTGCTGTGGCTCCTAGCCTCACAAATGACTCGCCGGTGGCTGCAGCAGCCACTTTCTTCCACGGCCAAACAAGTACTATATTTTTTAAGTCCTGGTGGGTATCCACAGGTGTAATTTAAGACCTGCACATTCAATCGGCTAAGGCCAACAGGTGCGATTTTGCACGAACGCGGCAACGTGGTTTCATTCGGCCCTTGTTTAGTTCCCAAAATATTTCCTAAAATATTTCAGATTCCCGTCACATCGAATCTTTAGACACATATATGAAATATTAAATATAGATAAAAAATAAAACTAATTACAAAGTTTAGACGAAATAAACGAGACGAATCTTTTAAGCCTAGTTAGGCCATGATTGGACAATAATTACCAAATAACAACGAAAGTGCTACAATAGCGCTACAGTTACATTTCCTAAAATATTTCAGGAACTAAACAAGGGCTCGGTCTAGAACCATACAAGATTGCCTTGTTCACCAGAGCATCTACGCATTTGTCATCATAAAAAAATAAAGAAACGAGGCCTCGTTTAGATGCTGAAAAAATTTCAACCCGATGAATAGTACCACTTTCGTCTTATTTGAAGAATATTGTCCAATCGTGGACCAACTAGGCTCAAAAGATTCATCTCGTGATTTCCAACTAAACTGTGTAATTAATTATTTTTTTTACCTATATTTACTACTTCATACATGGGTCCAAAGATTAATGTGATGGAGAGAGAGTGAAAAAATTTTAACTTTTTGAGTGCATCTAAACGAGGCCCGATTATCCTAAAGTTGGATTCTGAAAAAGACATTTCATAATTCTATGGTGTAGATAACAGAGGGGGGAAGCTTGGGGGATAAATGGTCAAATTGGATGAATATACAGTTCAAAAAAATATTGGATGAATATGATCTTTAACTCAGGCACATCATCTATCCTTTTAAATAGAATCTCTGGTAAAGCAATTTACTGTAGAAGAGGAGCCAGAAAAGGTGATCCTCTCTCACCCTTTACCTTTTGTGTTAGTAGCAGGCTTTTTTACGGAGAGCCTGTTTAGTTGCCAAAAAGGCACAAAAAAAAAATTGCACAGTAACTGTCACATCGAATCTTTAGACACATGCATGGAGCATTAAATATAGGTAAAAAATAACTAATTGCACAGTTTGTCTGTAAATGTCGAGACGAATCTTTTGAGCCTAGTTAGTCTATGATTAGATAATTTTTGCTAAATAACAACGAAAAGTGCTACAGGAACTTTACCTAAACTTTTTCACCATCTAAATAGGCCCAGAGTATTCTGAACAAAGCAAAGGACTTAAACCATAGTCACAGAAAAACGAGATAAGAAACATCAACCCTCGACTGGGGAATCTCGTCGCCAACCCATTTAGTTTCGACCCCGTCGTGTAAACAACTCCGGTCCTCGGCCTCATCACAAGGAAACTTTGTGACTCTGACTTAAACCTTATTAAATTGACAATAGACAGAGTTGTACGTGCATGTGATGAGACTGTCTGCACATGTGATTTGGAAAAAAAAAACTCCCATGTAGCATTTTATGTATTTATCCAACAATTATCCAGGAGATTGTGAAAAAAAATTCTCATTCCAAGCAACCAAACCGGATCAGAGATGAATGAGCCTGCAAAAAGTTCAGCACAAGGGACGGCCCAATGAAGCAATGGGCTAGTCTGCAAGTCCAGCACAAGGGGCGGCCCAACGAAGGAGGCTGCCGAGACCTACGGGGCCCGGCCCAATAATGATCACCACCGTTACCGTTCGCGCGTGCGTGCAGTGCCCCATAATCTCCTTTCTCCTCCCTGTCAGTTAAGCTACCTGTTCACGTTAGCCGTCGTTGTTGGGAATGGGAGGAAAGCTGAGGAAATATTCCTCTCCTGGATTATTCCTAACCTTTCTGCCCGCCCAAGGATTCCTCTTCCTCCTCCGACTCGATCGATCCCTTGGAAGTTGGAATTGGACCTCCATCTCCTAGCTGCAAAGCCTCACCATTTCCAGCAATAACAGTAACCGCGTGGAGAGATAATTCCATTCCATCCCAAACAAGTTTTCACCAATGCTTGCATGTTAGTGATCAGCACCCCAAGCCAAGTTTGGAACAATTCCATCATCTATCTTATGTTTTACATTATATACAGTATGATAATATATATATACATGCATATTGCTATCTAGCTCTCTCATCTCACCATCCATCTCGTCTCCGTCGGCATTCCAGAGAGCAGAGCTGATCGATCCAGCAGTAGCACACAGACGACACCAGCAGTTTGCTATATAGTATCACACTCGAGCTAGCTAGCCTGATCCTTCCTTCCTCCGATCCAGCCGATCGATAACAATCCAATAAGAGAATCCATGGCCACCGCCGGCAGCAAGCAAGGAGGAGGCTGCTGCAAGCCGCCTGCTGATCAGGAGGAGTTCGACCCCAGGTACGAGTGGCAGGAGAACGCCACCGGCTTCATCCTCCGCATCCACCTCTCAGGTATGCACTGCCACTGCACGCTGATGCCAATGGCTGCCCTGCCCCTCCCCTCCTGGATGCACACAGTTCCTTAGCTGCATGCACATCCATTGCATGACTCTTTCTTGCTTGTAAAAAGGCTTCAGGAAACAAGATTTCAGGGTGCAAGTCGACGGCGCCGGCCGCCTCACCGTCCGGGGCCAGCGCTCCGACGCCGCCGCCAACCCCAGGCACTCCCGCTTCAGCAAGGCCTTCCAGCTGCCCTCCACCTCCAACCTCGACGGCATCGCCGGCCGCTTCGAGGCCGGAGTCCTCACGATCACCGTGCCCAAGCGCCTGCCTGCGTCGCACTCGCAGCAGCAGGTCCAAGATCAGGCGGCGGCCAAGCAGCAGGCGAAGGCGCCGACGCCGCCGCAGGACCAGCGCAAGGCAAAGGAAGACGAGGAGGCCAAGAAGCCCAAGGACGACGCCGTTGCCAAGCCCAAGGCCAAGGACGAGGATGCCACCACCAAGAAGCCCGCTGCCGAGCAGCAGGTGGCGGACGCCAAGAGCGGCAAACCGGAGCCAGAGCAGCAGCACGAGGCGGCGGCGCCACCGCCACCGGCCGTGAGGAAGGAGGAAGGCAAGCCCAAACCCGGCGCCGCTGCACCACCAGCACCGGCAACCGACACGAAGGAGCAGGCCGCCACGCCCAAGCCCGCGCCGCCGCCGCCTCAGGCTGACGCCGAGAGGAAGGCAGTCGATCCGGAGAGCCTGGCGGAGAGGGTGAATCGGTGCGCCGAGGAAGAGCGGGCCAAGGCTGCTGCGGAGGCGGCTGCAGCAGAGGCGGCGGAGCGCCAGAGGAAGGCGTGCCGTGGCTTCAAGGAGCGCGTGACGGAGGAGCTGCAGGGGCTGGCGGGATCCGAGTGGGCGGAGGGCCTTGTGGAGACGGCGAAGAAGAACAAGGAGGTGATCGTCGCCGCCGTCGCCGCCTTCTCCATCGGCGTCTTCGTCTCCAGCAAGCTCTTATGCAGGTGCAGCAGGAACTAATAGCCAAGCCAACCGTGCGTCCAGACATTTGTGACAACGTTATATAGCTTGTCATCATATATACATGCACAAACAAAAGTGAAATTTGTAAACATGTTTATACATGGACAGTGGTGATGAATTGACAAAGCTAATGCAAAAAAATGAATTACTTCATATTTATACTTATGTCAAGATCCATGTTCGAAAATATTCAGATACATACGGTGAAGAGAGAATTTCATGCATCTGTACACCAGACGAAACAAGCTAAGATGATCATGGTCCTTCAGTGTTTCAGGCTTTCACATTGACCACCAGGAATTAATTATCATTGTAATCACCAAAAGAACGGACCACTGATGAACATAGTCCAGAACATCTACTGAATTGGATGCTATAGGTTATATGATTCATACAGGCTATCATTTCCACTGATGAAATCTATCTGACTGCAATGGCTGCGGCCGAGCGTAACAAAGATTGCACACAGATGATACACGTCACAACTGACACTACAGTTTACAACATTTCACTATCCAGCGTGCGTCTAATTCCAATCACCATGGAGATGATTCTTTCCAACCCAAGTATACCAAAGGCTGGCTTCTTTGTATAGCAGAACCACACGATCATCCAGATGAGCATATACTATCCTGGTGTACCTCTCTAATCTATCTGGGTGCGGTTGGAGTTGACCATCTCCCAGCTCCAGCAGCTGCACGCTTACCTGACTGCCGCATCTCCTGTGCTTTGGCCAGCTGCGCAGTCAGGTCCTAATCCACAAGAAAAAATAATCAGAGGAGAGCTACATATGGAAATCAGATATGAAAGAGGGATCGCAAGATACCTTTGGCTTGAATGAACCATCCAGTGAGTGCAAGATTGTATCAGCAAGTCCATAATCAATAGCCTCTTGTGCTCTGAAGTACCTCGGGCCCTTAAGGAATTCAGCAAGCTCTTCCTTTGGTTTACCAACTCCTTTAGACAAGAGTTCGAGGTAGTAATCTGTGTTTGTATCTAACTCTTTTGCCTGAGTGCAAAATAAAATACTCAGTGCACTAGTACACAATAGCATGGGCAAAAGCATAAAAGGGAGTTGGATCTGACCTTAATCCACATATCAATGGCAGCTCCACCAGATCTGTGCACCTTAGGCAAGTGTAATTTAGCTGCAATTAGTGGTGCACGTTTAGGACCAATATATATATGGCGTTAAGCACGCATCCATGTGAATGCGAAAGGCGCAAGAAAGCTTAGAAAATGTAACATACTGATTGAATTTGGCAGCACTCCTCTTTTGCCCTTGACACCAAGGGAAAGAAGCATCGCAGCCTGACCATACGCCATGCTAAGATTGATTGTGTAAACCTTGGATTTGCTTCGCTGCCAAACCAAAAATAATAATAATATGCGAAAGTCAGAGTAGGCAGTTTTAGTTCTTTTATCCATGCTTCACTTTGCTTCAAAGCAAATAAAATCTTAACAAAACATATGTCATGTGCCAAGATTATTCAGCATAGTTCTCAAAATGGGAGGCACGTGTTACTAAAATATAATATTTATCATTTGGTCCCTTGCAAACATTGTACTGACGGGCAGGACTTTACGCATAATGTTCCTGTGTGTTATAAGCTACTACTACTCGGCCAGCGCCTTTCAGTTGTCACTGCACATCAAATAAATTGTATAAGAAGGAATTAAGCCCAAATTGTTCATGATTTGAATTAAGGCTGCCTTCCCACATACTAACTGGATCTGGTACATTAACTTCATCCCACATGATTATTTCATCCTTTTTGTCGATTCAATTTTAATGGTTCATTTCTCATGTCAGTTCGAGTGCCAACAGAATGAAAATGTGTAACAGAACCTAAAAGTTCTGAAAAACAGACATCATCTCAAGTATGCACAGAACCTCTTTGAGATTACATTCAAACATAGATAGAGTCCTAGGCATGATAATAACATCATTAACAATGGCATAAAATTATGCTGGATTATCAGTCAGAGATAGAAGATACAGCCTTACATTGATAAAATCAGCAATTGCATAAGCATCAGTTTCAGATGCAACAAGCTCATTATTTTCGTCCTGTTACAGCACAGAAGATGTAGTCATATAAATAGTGGCAATATGCATTGGAAACATATGAAAGATGACATGATTTCTTATTTTTCAAATATTCAAACAACTACTTACCATAGTTCCAGTGGAGTTTATATACAGATAAATGGGTTTTGTGCGGTCGTCATAGTCTAGCCATAGAAATTGAGCAGCAATAAGCTCAGTTACTGCTGGAACAATCTGCCAGGATAACAACGACACTGAATGTTACCATCTGTTGATCCAAACCTTCAAAATATTACTGATAATGAAATGAGGTACAAAGTGGATCTCTCACAGGCATTCCAAGAAATATAATTCGAGAGTCCAGTAGCAATGATGGCAGATCTGGAGCAGAGCTTCTCATTCTTCTATACCCTCTCCCTCCTCTGCCCATGCTCATGCTCATGCTGCCCCCCATGCCCATACCCATGCTGTAACCTGCAGGTCCCTCATGCATGCCTGACAAGGTGTACATACCAAATTCATCGTAACTCCTAGCAGCAGATACGCTTTCCTAAAGTCCACAGGGAAAATACCATTTCAACTCTGTTACATTGATGTAATGGAATGAACTTGACAAAATCGGAATGGGAAGGGCTCTATATAACATCACTAACCTCTGTAACTTTCTGGGATTGCCGATTATAAGGATTGTCGTCATTCATAAACATTTCCATCTGTGCAGAACTTAATCCGTAAAGGAATTGAGGAACATTTTTGTAATTATCCATCACTGCCAGAGGACATAATACTTTAAAGTGGTGCAAAACAAATACTGGCATAGAAGATTTGATTGACAAGATACAGAAGCAGATCAAAAAATTGGAATAACCCTCACCACCTAAACCTAAATCTTGTGGCTGCTACACTAAACATGCATGTGTAAAACGTGTAGAGCTTGATAATTTTTTCTCTCCAAGCATTCAACAGGTGTTTAGGAAGACAAAATAGGTCATATGGCACATAGTCAAAAAAATAAAATAAAATAAAATAAAATAAAAGGCAGAAGGTGCAAATATCTACTCCATATTTTAATTTTTCTTATGAACCAGCTAGTAAATTGGTCCTTTGCCCAAAAATAAAACTAGCATCTGGAATATTCAAACCTGTGCCAAAGATTTCATCAAAGCTAAAGTGAGGACCGCATATTCCACATCAGGGAACATTGTGAACCATTGCAAGCTCATTAAATTGGAAATCACCAAATCAAATACAACATTATCTCTGAGATCTAACACTTTGCAGTGGATAAATGAACATGTAGATACTAGTAATTTGCCAAACTAGATGCCCACAGTTGACAGCAGCTAATCTTTGAGACACTAGCATGCAAGGCGCAGTTGGGTAGTGTTGGCGATCTTGGTTGGCTGTATATAACTCCGTGCATTTGTATCATCATCAAGCAAACATGTAATGGTAAACTATAAGCTGAAGTAGTACATTGTTATCCTTGGATGACATGTTCTGCTGATTAAATACCAGCGGGGGCTTATGATGAAGACAGAGACTCTACACCTAGCAACTAGGGGGTGAAGGCGTTAGCAAGTACGTATGGGGGAGGAGAGAACACTCACGTCCATCCTTGAGGTTCTCCTCGCGGAACTGCTTGGGGATGTGGTCGTAGCTCTTGCGGAATCCGCCGTCGCCGTAGTAGCCGTGGCACCTCCAGCTGGCGGGCGGCCTCCTCGGGAGCCTCCCCGCCGGGGCCGGGGAGGGCGACGGCAGGAATGGGCTCCGGGAGGAGGTGGCGGCGGGAGGGCAGCGCAGCGCGAGCGCCATGGAAGCGGGGTGTGTGGACGGGAGGGGGAGGGCGGCTGGGCTGCGATTCACTCCGTCTTCCTCCCTCCTCTGCTTTCTGCTTCTGCTTCTGCTTGCGGGGATTGGAATCGGATGGATAACTGGACAAGGGTAAATCGGGGATTAAATCATTTTCTTTCCTTGTCTCTTTTTGTGCGAATTCACTCAGCCCAGGATCGCTTGTTCTAAGTGGGCCTAATCTAGCCCACTAGGCTGTCCCGCTTGGAGAGGAAAGTCCACGACCACTTGGAGTCTTTGGACTCCTCAATCAAAAAAAAAAAAAAGGGAGTCTTGGACAGTCCGTGTCCGCACCGAGAAGGCTAGACCTTCCCTATATATTGCCACGGAGAACAACGGCGGCGGTCCTCGTCGATCGGAAAGCTTACGGGCGGTGCCATGGAGAACAACGGCGGTTCGAAGGTGAAGAAGGCCACTGATTTCTTCCCAAACAAGGCCCATGTCACCGACGCGCTCCGCGCCATCCTGGCCCGCCTCGACGCCTCAGACCCGGTGCTTGTCTACGAGAAACACATGCCGCCGTCCGACAGGAGCAAGGGCCAGAACCGTCTACTCATGTCGTGCAAATGCGAGAGCAAGAGGGCCGCTTTCGCTAGCATCTTCACGGAGGCGGAGATGCCGCTGGTGCACCGGCCGGAGCCGCTCAAGACAGAGGACGCGGATAAGGACGACGATGAGCAGGGGAATAAGCAGAGGAGCACTGTTCAAGGGCTTGCTGTGGAGGCGTACGACTGCGACGGCAGAGCGTACGAGCTCAACCTCAAGTATCTATCGTGCAACACCGCCTACAGGATCATAGGGCCCGACTATACAGTTTTTCTCAAGAACAACGGCTTGTTGGTCGGTGGTGTGACTCGAAAGCGATCTGGGCATCAGCAGCAAAAGAAACGCCGGACCAGTTTACCAAACAATGAGCGGCCAGCAGTGCGAGACGACATCCAGATGGAGCTCTGGGCATTCCGCTCGCCAAAGCTGTCGACTGGGGAGAAAGACCAGCCGGACGGCGCGCTCGGGCTGTTGCTGCTGCACCACCGTGGAGGCGAGGCAGGGCAAGTGATCCGTGTTGGTGGCGCGCAGGTTGCCGCGCCCCAAGAGCCAGAGGTCGTCGTCGTTCAGCAGCCACGACAGGACAGTCATGGCGGCATGGCGACACACGGCGCCGCGGGAGATTGTGCGGGGGACGCGGCGACCGTCGTGGATGATGCGGCCGGCAATAAGCTTGGCGACGCGGCGCCGCGGGATATGCCCCTTGGTCCGCTAGAGAGGTTGATTGCAGCATGGCTCAGGTTCCACAGTTCCGATGCTGATCACAGTCACACGCACACGGATGTTAACGACAATGGTCAGGCAGATGCTAACGACAAGCAAGGGCCTAACTAAATGCAGGGGACGTGCAAGCAAGGTTGACCAGAGTGATGAAGTCTAGATAACTTTTTTTTTCCTGGAACATGAATTCAAATAGTGGGACTAAAATCGTTGTGGTTGTCCATGTTAATGCAAAAGAGTAGGAGTAGTTTTTTTTTCCTCGATCGAGTAGTTTTATTTCACAGTAAAGTAGTCCATGTTAATGCAAAAGAATAATTCTTAAAAAGAGGTCTTGGCATGATGACTGTGTTTGACTACGAAATATTGCAGGCATGGCCCTTCATTCTTCTCTTTAAAACAACAGTCACCTGAGGAGGAAATATTGTTATAGTATATGTGAAGCGATGCAATGTATTCCTAAGAGCAAATAACTGTTGTTTTAAAGAGATTCTTAAAAACAACAGGCACGAATACAAAAGCAAAAACAACAACAGTTATTTCGCGTCACATGTATTCGTCTTACTCGTCCCATTCGTTTGAATTGCTTATCAGTTATGAAACAGTATTTTTCTCTCACAATAAATTAACATCAGTCGCTTTATCAGCCGAACATGGCGACCGTTGTTTTTTTCATGTCTTAAGTTTGACTAGATTAGTACTCCCTCTGTCCGGGAACGAATGTAATTCTAGAGTTTGAGCGTTGTCTACGAAAGAATTCAACGTTAGACTGCCAGGGGTAGCAACGTGCTAAGAGACTGTTTAGTTCCCACCTAAAAACTTTACACCCCATCTTATCGAATGTTTGGAGACATACATGAAGCATTAAATATAAATAAAAAATAACTAACTGCACAGTTTACATGTATTTTGAGAGACGAATCTTTTAAGCCTAATTAATCCATGATTGGACACTAATTGCTATATTTACACATGTACTAGAGTACTCCTGAAAACTTTATATCCCTTGAACTAAACACGCCATAAGATGCAAAATAATAAAGTATTGTATTGTTGGGTGTTGGAGGCAAGCTATATGCATGTCTGCAGACTGCAGCCGCAGCAAACGTCAATTGCAGTTGGTTGTTTTCCAGGGGTACATGTGTCTTTTAGTCTTCTCTTTAGTTTGGCCTTGGGATGGTAGGATTATAACCTTTCTCAGACGGAGAAAGTAGAAAATACCTCTTTCAAAAAAAAATATTAGTAAAAAGTACGTGCAACATTTGTATCTCTAAATAAATATATTATGAAAATAGATTTAACGATATATCTAATAATATTAATTATGTACCATAAATATTAATATTTTATATAAAATTAATTAAAGTTATTTTTCGAGATTTGAGAATGACAGTTATTTAGGTAGGAAGGGAGCAGCTTGCGTCGCTTTGGCTCATGGTTGCTTGTACATAAATAAATTAATTAAGATATAAGATTACTTAAATAGATTTTGTCCGCCCACGACATCACTAGACGGTCGGGTCGATATGCATGGCCCGAGAACCCCTGCCATACCGCGGCGCGTGCATAATCCCGACCGGCAGCTAGCGACCAGCAAACCCAATCATCCACACTACACATGACAAGCAAGTAACTAAACAATAGCTACACAAGCCGTATATAGGACTATGTATATATATAAAGTTTTGATTTGACGTTGCTGCTTTCTAAAAAAATGATGATGCAAAGGCAGATAGGTTGACAGTGACGGACCCACCAATAGGACGAGGCAAGACGATTGCCCTACCTAACGCTAGAGTCAAACCTCCTTGGTACCTTTCAGACGAGTTCGGAGTGTCATAGATGAGTTTTTGCCACCTCCTATTCCAATTCCATGTAAGCCTATAATGAAAAGTGCTGAGGAACCCATTCTACACAACTGCGAGGCTGTCGTCCACTCCCTCGGCAAAGTCACACGATGGGTGCGACGCATCAGGACAAGGGACTCCCCAAGCTTCAAGGACAGAGGGCTCCTGAGAGTCCTATGTTTGGTGTTGGTAATTAGTGACAATGCCTAAGTACTAATCCTATGCCTAAGTTGTATGTAGCATATGATGATTAGTACATTCCAAGGTTGGTGGCAAGATGGACATGGTGATCATGATGGCCACACTTGGATTTGGACGCGACCCTACGTGATCAAGGCAAAGGTATATGCTTAAGGGTTGTATCTTAGTAACCAAGACACCTAGTGGGTGTGGTTACATTATAGGATAGATAGCCGTACTATAAAGAGGGGAATGACGCGGCTATTGAACTCCTAAGTGCCTCTAGGTGTGCATTTCATGATCATATGCATTTGGATAGAACTAATAACGCCTCGAAAAATGATTGTGAAAATGCTAACACACTTACACTTGACGAGATCACATGGTGGTGTTAGCACATTTGCGATGGCGTTGGAGTTTAAGCGGTAGAGAGGGTTTGGGGTCCTCTCTCCCTCCCGCCGAGCGTGCGAGCGCGGGATTCAGGCGATTTCGGGGAAATGAAATGCCTATTTTCCACTACGCCGGAAGTCGGAAATCAAACGAAAATCAAACGGAGGCGAACGGAGGTCACAGTGGTGACCGGACGCTGCACCGGACGCTGCACCGGACGCGGTCACTGTTTGACCGGACGCGTCCGGTCAGCGTTCAGCGTCTGCGCGTTTTTCAGTTGGTTGATCGGACGCGCAGCGCGTCCGGTCACAGGCGACCGGACGCGTCCGGTCGTCCAGGGAGCTTACTGGACTCCGACCGGACGCGGGCACTGTGGCGTCCGGTCAGTTCTTCAGCGCGTCCGGTCGATGGTTCGTTTTGCGCGACTCAGTGTTGACCGGCGCGTCCGGTCAGTCACGGGACCGGCGCGTCCGGTCGTGACCAGCGCGTCCGGTCGTTGCGACCGGCGCGTCCGGTCAGTGTTTTGAAAACTAGCCGTTGAAGTGACCGGCGTGTCCGGTCAGTTGGACCAGCGCGTCCGGTCAGCGCGAGTTCGGCTGTTGCTCGTTCCTAACGGCTATATTCGAAGGGGTACGTCTATAAATACTCGTTGGCCGGCTCAAGGCTCTCCCTCTCGCACTTTTGACATACTTGTGAGCACTTTGAGCTAAGCAACTCCCCTCCCACTCATCTCTCTTGCTTCTTTGCATATTCGAAGTGAGATTGAGTGATCCAAGTGCATTTGCATTGTGAGATTGCATCTAGTTGGCACTTGGTGGTTCATTTGCTGCGGGATTCTTGTTTCTCTTGGTGGTTGCCGCCACCTAGACGGCTTGGAGCAGCTTGGAGGCGTTGGTAAGAGTTGGTGGTTGTTCTTGGCCACCTCCGGTGATTGTGAGGGGTTTGTGCCTACCTCGGCGGAGCGCCAAAGGCAACATTAGTGGATTGCTCGTGTCATTTGCAACCTTTTGCCATCTGGTAGGTTCTTGTGGCGCCTTTTGAGAGGCTCGGTGTGAGACCGATTAGCCACCGAACCACGTGGTGAAAAGGGACACAACGGGGACTAGCGTGCCGGCAAGCACGTGAACCTCGGGATAAATCTTCGTGTCATCACTTTCATATTGTGATTGATTGATCCCGGTGTTCGGTTGTCTTGGTTTTCATTGTTGATCATATTGGTTGGCTCAATACTTCGCCCCTCGGTGATACCCTCCTAACTCTCACTTGTATTACTTTCTTAGTTATCTTTGCTAGCTAGTTAGCTTTGCTAAAGTAGCTCTTTTGTGTAGCTTGCTAGTTGTAGTGGTAGTTACCTCCTCGGTTTGACTTGTGCGGTTGAGTGCAAATATACTAGAATTGTGAATTGGATAGGTGGCTTGCAAACACCCCTTTGGCTAAGCAAAACTCGCATCTCGCTATTTGTTGTATTGATAAACTTGTTTAGCTTGTCTTTGTAGAAATTTTTAAAAGGCTATTCACCCCCCCTCTAGCCATCGAGACCTTTCAGCTCCAAGCCCTCTCATCAGCCCCTCTGGGCAAGGAAGGCACCTTGCGCGTCAAGGAAGCCTCGAGAAGGCTCACCTGAGGAAGACCACACGACAGCAGACATCTCCTGACGGTGAAGCGCCAGACTGTGGCAGTGGCATCATGGTGTACAACATTGTCGGCAACCTCCTAGATGACAAAGAAGTACCCGACGATGCCAAGGCGAAGGGACGGTGAGCACTCGACAGAGAAGCCTTAGGTTAGAACCGAAGCCAACTTGTACACCACGCCCTCCTCAGGATATAAGGGGAGGCATGTGCTTCTTTGAGGGGGATTGGGTCCTTGACTGCTCAACGGAACTCGATAGATAAGAACCCTAGGAAAGGACCGCGCAACCCCCTACCAAAATCTCTCTAGATTCCTCTATTGTAGACTCCTGATTGGGCATCATACTGCTAGACGCAGAGCTCAGAAGCCCCAACCAGGATAAACCGATTCGTGTCCCTTGCGTGTTTTGAGTGTCCGAGCCACCAGAGACCCACACATCGACTTCTAAGAACAATCCCGATGCTTGCCGCGCTTCCGAACCCATGTCAGGTTGGTATATGGTGCCTATGCACCCACATCAGGAAAGAAGAATCGCCATACGTCAATTTTGGAAAACTTTGAGGTGTTTAGACGTAACAACCATCTTGTAGTATTGAAAACCATGGTATTATTAAACTGTGGTCTCGGTCTTTGAAGGTTTAAAAGCTCCACCGCAGACATTTTTAAGAAATCATGGTTTTCGCACATGGTTTCTTAAATAGCGGTTTTTTTATACCATGGTTTTATGCAACCGTTACCGTGACATCTAATTATGACGTGTCATTTATAAACTGTCTTAATATACAGGGTAATGCGCCCACAAGAAAAGAAATCTGCAATAAATTATTATTTGAAAACTTTGAGATATTTGGATGCGTAACAAAAATCGTATTGTGTGAAAACAATGATTTTGTCAGACTGTGTTGTTGATCTTTTGGAGTTTTAAAAAACTCTGTGGCATATTTTTTTTATAAACTGTGGCTTTTGTTTGAGTTTGGTTTTTGAAATCGTGTTTTTTTATAGCATCCTTTCGTGCCACCATGACATCTAAACAAACGGTTTATTTGATACCACGACCGGCACGATGCCCGCAAACTCCTCTTGACTTCTCCTGCCTGTCTACCTGCCACACAACTTGTCTGAGAGAGCCACTGCACCCTCGTACTTACGTACATACTAAGGCCTGGTTTAGATAGGCAAAAAGACCTAAAAATTTTTACGCAGTACCTATCACATCGAATCTTTGGATGTATGTATGGAGCATTAAATGTATGTAAAAAAATAACTAATTACACATTTTATCTGTAAATGTCGAGATAAATCTTTTGAACATAGTTAGTCCATGGTTAGACAAATTTTGTCAAATAACAACGAAAAGTGATACATGAATTTTTCCACAAAAATTTTCACAACTAAATAGGGCCTAAGCAATAATATAAGCAGAAAGGAAATAGCAGTAGAGTAGTAACTAAGGTGATTTAAGCTCTTGCTTATATTATTATTACGTGCAAAATAAGAAGCGTGGATGGTTTAAAAACTTGTGTGTATTGTCGTCAGCCATTAGCTCTATTTTCCACGATCGATAACGAGCTACTATTCCGAGAGGAAGAATATTCCACATGTAATGTACGCATAAGCAGTAGTAGTGCAGGAGTATGCATGCATGCCGTGTTGTTTCCACGTATTTACAGCTTTATTGTACGCATGCATGACATCAAGGCATCGAATATAAATATAAAGGTTGACCAGGGTCAGGGTTGAAGTCCATTGCATTGCTTCCACTTTTTTCTTCTTCGTGCTTGTTTGTTCGATGGACAATTTGCCGTTTAGTTTGACCTAGCTTAATTACTTTTGTTGGTTGTACACATGCTTTTTTTCCCCTTATTTTAATTGGTCAATGACAAACTAAGCGCGAATTAACGCTGCTCTAAAAAAGGAGCAGCGAAACTATAGGTTTTTTTTTGTTGTGCTATATTTGAAAAGTCACATATTTTTTTCCCACACAAAGCAAAGCATTCGTCGAGGTGCCATTTTATAATAAGAAGAAAGCATGTGTCATATGTGCGAGAGTTTTTTCTCTTCCATTCTATAATAATGGTTACTAATAAAAAATAATCCGTCCATCCCGGACGGGAAAAGAAAACCTAGACAGTGAACAGGAAACCTAGGAGAGGGACGTGGTGGATGGATGTGAACAGAGCAGGAGCCTCCACGCCACGGTGGCACGCACGTCCACGTGGTTTCATTTGGCCTATTTGTAGACAGCGCGTGATTAGATGGCGTGTGAGTATAAACAATGCAATTCCAAGTTTAATCGAAATGAAGAAAAAACAGGATAATCATTATTAATATTTTTTCTAAAAAACAGGAGCACAATTTTAAAATTGTCCTACAGAGCAGAGGCGCAGAGCGGAGAGCACACACCAAGAGAACCTAGAGAGAGAGAAAGCGGATTTGCGGGGGCAAATAAAAAGTAGTGGTAGGAGTATTTAAGTTTGGAAATGGAAACCGGAGGCAGTATAGGATTTGCCCACAGGAAGAGCGGTCTCCGGTGTCGCCTCCCTCCTTCCTCCCGTCGCCGCCCTGCCCGCTCGCGCCCCTGGTTTTGGCTTTCGTCCCTTTGCCTTCCTCCTCTACTTCTACTGCACAACCCCCCGCCCCCGATGGCTGCAAATATCAGTCCACCCTCCTCTCCGCCTCCCGATTCAGGATTTATATACCCACCCCAACCCCTGCGTGCCTCGCCTCTTCCGGCCCGTCCGTCGCCAAGATCCCGCCGTCCCCGCCTCCTGACCTGACCTGACCCACCGTGACATGCCGGTGCAGGTCGGAGGGAGCAAGGTGGCGGACCCCAGGCCGGCCAGGGTGCTGGACCTCTCGCCCGCTGCCGTCGTTGTCGGCGACAAGGCCCGCGCCTCCTCCACCTCCAAGAAGAACCGCCGTCGCCACAAGAAGGCCTCCTCGCCCGCCAACGCCGCCGCATCTTCCATCTCGCCCATGCAGAGGCTCTTCGACACCAGCAGGGAGGTCTTCGCCAACTCCTACCCGGGCTTCGTCCCGCCGCCGGACGCCGTCGCGCGCCTCTCGGGCCTCCTCAGTACGTATCCTGTACTGCTGTACATCCCGCCCCGTCTTTGCCTTGCCTTTCCTTCGGCACAGACAGCAAAGCTGCCGTCTTTGTGCGTGCCGTGCGATTTGATGTTCTTTTCTTTTTTTTTGATATCGTACAATCGTGCGATTTGATGTTGATTGCCTGGAACACCCGTACTTGCCTGCCTCCTCACCAGCACCTACTTACGCTCGTCCTCCTGTACAGCAGCATGTTGCTCGTGCTTAGGATGTAGAGACAGCGATAACAGCATATTATCGATGGGCATGGGCGGGCGCATCACAAGGATGGATGGATGATCCACCCTTTCCTTTTTGCTGTTGTTGTCCGCATCGTCCTCCTCGCTCCTTTCATTATCTCCTCTCCTCTCGTCTCGTGATGAGGTTGAGAGGCGTCCGTTTTTGGTATGCATGCTTCAAACCGCAAAGGCCTTGGGCCTCGATACTTGATATGGTTTCGCTGCTTTTGCTATGCATGTCGCGGCAAGTTCCCCATCCCATGGCATTGCAGGAAGAGGGTGATATTTTAACTACTGCTGCTACCACTCTGCCTGACAAAGTGTGCTACTATATAGTTTGATGATGGTGGGAGCCTAAAAAGCTTGCATTTTTGAAGTACACCTGTTTAATTAGAAATACTGTTCTTGTTGTCGTCGTCGTGGGGGCTAGCAGCTAACTCCAACCACGGACCACTCCCACCTGTATCCTGATTGCTGAAGCTGCCATTCCTCAGTGATGGTCACTTGGTCAGGTAGGCATGGGCGAACATGAGACAACTCCTACAATGCTGCGCCTTTTGTACATGGCTTAACTTGCAATTCTCGGGCCCCCTTTTTTAACGTAGCATTGCTCGGACTACGGTGTTTGTGTCTGTTCTGTTGAACATAAAATATACTACCGTTTTGCATTTACACTCTTGATCAATTGCGCATGACATGGAAGCATTACTGCTAATGCCATGTAGCTGACTATTGCATTCACTGCTTTTCTTCTAAACCTAACTAATGGAAGCACTGTACTTTGTTGTTTGATACCTTGATAATCATGGGATGCATTTGTCTGATCGTTATGCTTTTGGATGCAGATGAGCTGAAACCACGTGATGTTCGGGTTGCCCCAAGTATGTCCATCTTCAAGCATGCCGATCCTAAAAGCCCCCCTCCAGTTACTTATTTGCATTTCTATGATTCCTCCGAGTTCTCGGTAATTTAAACTCTCCATCTCTGTGTATCGCCTTTTGAGGAACTTGCTAGCAAATGCCTCTTGCTCAACCATTGAACTGTTCTTTGCAGTTTGGCATCTTCTGTTTACCGAAATCAGCAGTTATTCCCCTTCACAACCATCCTGGGATGACAGTGTTTAGCAAGATACTATTTGGTTCCATGCACCTCAAGTCATATGATTGGGCTAAAAGTCTGCCAGATAGTAACGATAATGCACTTCAGAACTCTGATGGTTAGTGCTGATACCTTTCCCCCTTTTTTGAGCTATCCAATTACAAGGAAATACTTATGACTTTTCTGGTCAATCACTGTAGTGAAAATGAAGATGTTGATAAACCTTTTATGGTTTGTTTCTTGTCCCAACCACAGGAGCTCGTCTGGCCAGGGTAAACACAGATGCTGTTTTTGATGCTTCATCTGAGACCGTAGTTCTGTACCCTGAAAATGGAGGGAATTTGCACTGTTTTACGGCATTGACCCCTTGTGCCGTGCTGGATGTGATGGGCCCCCCCTACAACCGTGATGAGGGAAGGGATTGCGCGTATTACAGTGAATCACCGTACTCAGGTTCATGTGGTGAGTTTCTTTTGCTACCAATCTCCTGCAGATGTAGAATCTAGAATGCCATTCAAATCAAAGAGTGTTGTTACTGCTCCTTAACGTAATGTGGTAGGCTGGTAGCTGAGGAATATGTTGTGTGATTTCAGGTGGAGATGAACAATTTTCTTGGCTGAAAGAGGTTCATAGCACATTTGAGATGCAAGGCATAAAGATGGAGCAGAACTTCGTCATCTAAGGCATGATGACTGGCATGGCATTGTGGCGACATCAGAAGACAAATGCTGGTAGTTTGATGTAGATATCTTTAGCTGCGAAGACAAACAGCAGGGGGTACAAGCGGAAGACTGCGCTGGGCCGGGTGTTCAGACTAGGAAACTTGACATTTGTTTGGCTTATTTCATATGGGTTGAAACAGCTTCTTGTGATCTGGGATTGACTCTGCTTTTCTTATGTTACTGGAGTATCTGATAGCACAATTCGAATCTGGGCTTTTTGGGTCATGGTCACTTTTTATGTTTCCCTGTAGACAGAAATGTAGGCAGGTGCTACTTTTTTTAAGTGATCATGGATCAAATCCTGTGGGTCGTTTGGTTGGTTTTGTTGAGCAGGGCAGCGAGGGTAGTCGTGAACTTTTTGCCTGCTCTCATGTTTATGTTTCAGTTTCAGTTTCAGGGGCATATCTTTTGTTTCCTTGTTGAACAAAGAACTGTCTCTAGTAGCAGTTTGCATTCTCGGTGTCTTGTTTCACTAAATGGATGTGGATATATGGTCCAGGCTTCCAAATCAGGAGCTGTGGTGCGAGGTGTTGGAGATATGTACTAGCATGCATGGGTTGGGGTTTTCGTTGCACTGTGGCTGCTCTGCTGGCTGGCTGTACCGAACACTATCCTACCCCGTCCCAAAATCATAACGTAGTTCTCGCTTTTGGTCTCTCCGTCCCAAAAATAAAATAACGAAGTTCTTGCTTTTCGTCTGGCCGTCTCAAAAAGAATGCAGTCTCATGTCCTCCGTCTCCGTCCTGCCTTTTTTGTTTCGCTCATGTCCTTCTCCGTCTCCGTCCTGCCTTTTTTGTTTCGCTGAAATTTGGTTTATGCTGATTTGTTGCAAAAGAAAATATTGTTTGTTCGCTGCAGAACAGGACGAATATAGTTTTGTGTCTCTCTGTCAAAAAAAATAGTCTTCACTATCCTCAAAAGAAAAGTAATTTCTTCTCTTCGTCCCAAAAAGAATTGAGCTTTTGCTTTTTAGAGGTCAAATAGTTTTAAATTTAACTATATCTATATAAAAGGAAGGAATTAACAATTATAATACAACATGAATATTATTAGATTAATATATATCATGTTTATTTGGAATTATAAATAATTATTTTTTGATAAACTTGACTCGTTCAATCAAACCCAGTTATCTCTTTTTCAGGACAGAGTTAGTATAGCTTCAACGTACATTATTTGAGGGTGCTAGTAAGAGAGAGTAGATGAGAAGGTAGAATACACTGCGTTTTTTGAGGATGCTACCAAGAGAGAAGAGGTGGATGAGAAGGTGTAATACGCTCGACTAAAATTTTCATCTAATGTTACAAACCCACATCCTTCGCTATTAGACTTTCTATGTTGCTAAATCTCCGCCCATGGGTAGCAAAAATGTCCATTGTAGAGGCTTCCAAGACACGACGATCACGCCTCCCGCACTGTGCTTGTGACCCTCTGTCTTGTCTCTACTCTGGTCTTGTCTCTACTATGTAACAACACCAATAAAATTATTTACGAGACACAATGTCATTTCAGATAAACCATACTGACCAATGCAGCCCCAACCAATATTGGTTGTTTATATTTCTAGCCTACTTCATGCAGTCAAGAGCCAATCATACATAATGTTAGCATAAACAATTCTAAAAAATTTAGCACAATGGCGCTCAAGAGATATAGATGTTAGATCGTTTCGCCATCATTACAGAACAACATTTCTTACTAACTTGTTATGGTTTTTTTAATCAAATTATATTAATTTATAATAACCCATTTATGCAAATAATTGGACAAATTAATAAAGACACTTTATTTCATAGGAGCAAATGTGTTGAGTAGGTCAGTATCAATCAAATTCCTATACATAGAATGCACCCAAAAAGACCATTTTTAATATCAGATTGAAATAATCATGAGATCTGGTTGGCCATTCATCCTAGTTTGGGCAATTATACCAAACAAAATCATACTACCAAACTAATAACTTATTTCCAACTAATTCTCTATGGATATAAAATGTAATGGAGCTGCACATCACATTAATTAAGTACCATTTTTTACAGACTATGTTATTGTGTTCAATGAGAGTAGATATGAGCAAATTCGCCCCGCCCTTTTAGAATATTATGATGAGAAAAAATGGTGACGAATAGACCCACATGTCATATTCATAATTTTGGCAAAAATTGGCATGGTAGCAAACCAAGCACTGTTTAGTCCCCTCGATCTTTACTAGCCAGGATTTGGTTTGACCATGATCCAACCATCTTCTTGTCTTACCATAGTTTGGCCTTGTCCGAATTTTTTTGTTGCCAAATTTGGGTTGAGTTGCTCATGAATCAAACCAAATAGATCCATGTGTTGATATGAAACTAAATCCTGACCATCCACACAATAATGTCTTTTGTAACAAATATTGCAAATAAAGTGCTACTTCCAATACCACCTGGGAAGAAGAACCAAGTGAGCCATGTCAAGCCAATCCTAACGAGTTGTTTCTTTTTTTAAGAGTGATTTGAGCTCATGAATGAAAAAATCTCTCTAATGCATAGTGCCATTGTTTCATATGTTGTTCCTAGCAATTAATTGCAATATAAGGGATGGGCACAGTCAAATAAAATGAAGCACCCTAATGCCGGTTTTGCTACATTAAGTCTTGAAAACACTGTATATGAATTTTCATATAGATGGAATCTCTCCCCCCCATCTTTTCATAACTTAGGGAGTACTTGGGACTGCTCCGCTCCACGATTTTTAGCTAAACAGGTTCAACTCCACGCAACTCTACTCCAGGAAAAAAGGTGGAGTTGTGAGAGCACCTAAAATGGTGCTCCTCAAACTCCAGTTTTTTTGTGGAGCTGCTTTACGGTAGAGTTTGTGAAGCAGAGTTTATGGAGCAGTCTCAAACATCCCCTTGGTGTTATGTCATGTCATCATTTTTTGTTATGTGGCACCTCGTTTAATGTGAATGAAACCACACTTCCTTCTCTCTTCGTAACCCTCACATCATTTTTTTCTTATGTCGCACCTTATTAATGAGATCGAGACCACCTTTCTCTTCATTTTTTATAACTCTAGTCCATGTCACCACTTCATGCTTATGTGTGCCATCTTGTTAATGAGATTGAAAGTTTGAAACCGTAGGACTTGCCTACCGAGGCAGGCCGCCCTAGTGTCATGGTGGGGCGGCCGCCCTAGGTACCGGTGCGCTTACTCTATACCCTTCGCGCCTTCTTCCTTTGGTCCCACCCCTCGATTTTTTTACTTTTTGTTGAACCAAGCTTCAGCACCATGGCTGCCCAGATGAAGACTGAGCGAGCGCGAAAGAGAAAGTGGCTTGCATTGCTCGGCTGGACACCTAAACCTAATGTTGACTTCTTACGTGAGCCCAACAACAACCCATATGTGAAGGCCCAATCCTCTAATGAAAATAGTCCCCCCATTAGGCAATTACACATCCAATCCATTCATCCAGCACCAGCCGCCGTTCCCCACCTTGAACCCTACCTACCGCATGTCTCAAGCAGGATATATTGGGTGAGCCGACGGCGGCGGCTCAAGCGCGCAAAGCAGGAACGGTGGATGACAACACAAGCGCATGGAGCCATGGAGTAGGGATGGGCGATGGTAGCTCGAGAGTAGAACCACAGAGGCACGTTGCGGGAGGGTCAGGAGAGCGCTTGATTGAGGGATCCCGAGTAGCAAGAGCAATCGACATTGGATATGGCTGTGGCCATGGAAGTCGCTAGCAGTGGTGTGGGGATAACAGCTCTGGCAACGACCAGATTTGGATGAGGGTGGGGTGCCATCCCAAGATCTATCCGTTCATTATATAAATTTGAGGTAATATCTTAATCTTCACTCAAGTACCCTTGCTCATCCATCTTTTTACCATAATTTGTATGATTTAAATATGTGAATATTGCGTAAACTGATCCACATGCCTTGGTTGAGTTGCTTAGTCAAAGTCACCCTAACTTTTTTAGCTTAGCCACCGACAGATACAATGAATTTTGAGCAAGTCTGCTTATACAATGAATAAAATTATCACCAAAGAGTTGTTATTGATAGATACAACTAGGCAGAATCACCCTGGTATAGGAAAAACATCACATGTACCTTGGCCATCATGTCTTCACTAATACAAGGTAATAAGCTTTGGCCATTATGAAACACTACAAGAAGATAAAAAATGTAAGGAATCCATCCCTATAGTACATCATATATTCAAATATGATCCCCACTCTAGAAACTATTCATAAGACTGTATAGTAAGTTTAGTATCATATTATTACCAGAAGAAATAATGCTAGGAGTTCACAAGGAAACAGATAGCAAACCTTTGTTATAAATAGTTTAGCATCTTGGCGCCTTAGGGCTTTCCCAACACACCAACATGGAGTGCTGCCCCAGCATTCATGTAGACATAGAGTTGCAATGTTATGCAGAGTGGTGGCTTTGCAGGACGTCAGAGATATGTATAGACAATAGTTTTCTCTAATAAAAGACGATGAGAGTTACTAGTATGTGTTGTGACAAAGAACATCTAGCTTTTTTGAGGGGCCACATTCAGTCGATGCAACGAATCATGATGGCCATGGAAAGACAATGGCAGAATGGTGGGTTCCATGGGCTCAACATCTTATGCGACTTGCGTTGAAGGATTGACTGCCATTGGTTGTTGCTTAGTCTAAATGGCGTCTCTTTTTCTTTAGACCACCACAGAGCATTAGCTCGCGTTGCTCATGCCCTTAGGAAATGGACTGTGCTCTTGGCCAATGATACGAAATGGTCGCCAAGAGGTACTTCGGCAATGCCCTTATGCACCCAAACCTGAATATAAGGATCCTTGGGAGAAATCATGTCCTGTGATCAAAGGCATAAGAGAAGTTTCAATCTCATCCCTAGGAAATCATATAAGAAATACAAAAACATCATGCCACTGTTAAATCCATATCCATCTATGATATGAAATCTTTCTTTGAGAAATGGAGCTTTTCTTGTATGTCGTGAGGAAGTACACACAAAATCTATCAACATAAAACGGATTCACAAAAAAAACAAAAAGTAAGCTCATATGTGAACTTTTGGGTTTGTACATGTAAGCCATAAGACATCTTTTTTTATGGAACATGGAAAGATGGTGGATAGATGCACACCATAGTGATCCTCAATTCTAGTTATTCCGATGTCTAAGCTTCGCTCCACCATTTCCCTGTCATAAGCCAGGCCTAAGTCAGTAAACTGTGCATTGGAAAACTGCCTATCAATCAGGGAAATGTTGGATCAAGATGGTCAATATTATAGTAGGATACAATGGATTGAAACGACGAGTTGTGCTCATTGCACTCTCTAAACACATGATTAAACATGCCACTCTGCAAAAAATTAGAGATTACATGTTAGATCTAGAAGAAACTAAAAGGAACTGCATGCATCAAAATCACAATGTTTCTGGTAATGAAAGAGGAAGAGCAATATAAATAGTTTGGTCTAAATGCGTTTTTTTTGTATGATATAATGGTAAAGTAGTACACAAAATTGCACATGCTATCTACCATTAGCTTCCTTCTGAAGATTTCATAAAACATAATTGTTTACATCCAATCGAATACAAATGGCAAAATGTATGATAATTAACATATAAGTTATGATATATATGTGTGTATATGTATGTAAAAGCGTCCGTGTCTTTACTTCGATTATTAGAAAAGAAAGAGTGATTTTTAAGGAGCTTTTGACATGCCTCCGATCGTGAATTTGATCGATTCCAAGTTTGAACGACGTTAAAAAGGCCCGGTCCAACAGCAAGATAACTGGGCCTATTAGGCCCGCAGCAGTCCTATAGAAAAGAGTCCAGCTCCTCCGTGTCACCTCCAGCGCCACCACCTCCACCTCCTTCCCTCACCTTCCAGAGCCCACTGCTCCCCGGCGGCGGCGGCGGCGGCGGCGGCGACGGAGATGAGCGTGTGGAACTACGTCGTCACGGCGCACAAGCCCACCAGCGTCAGCCACTCCTGCGTCGGCAACTTCACCAGCCCCAACCAGCTCAATCTCATTATCGCGTAAGCGCGCTAGCTAATCCCCCACTCCCCTCCTCCCCCGTTTTCTCCCTCTCGGCGTACGATCTAACTCGGCGCTCTGCTCCCAAATGCTCAAGCCCTTGAGATTGGGCGCTTTGCGGAGTCTCCTAGGGTTTTGGGACGGAGGTGGGGCGCGGCCTAGGGTTTGCCCTCAGCTGGACCACTCAGGAATGCGTGATTTCTCCTATCTCGTCTTGGTTCTTGCGGATTTATTTCTGCTCGGGATGATACAGGGAAAGGAAACGCGTCTAATTCCCTCCATATTCTTATTTTTTGATTGATCCCGGAGGGCCAATTGTTTTTTTGTACCACTAGTTATGCAGAATCTGAGACTAGCACAGTAAAACCCTACCTTGCAATTTGGCATTTCCTACTAGGGTGTTCAACAGTTGAGCTAATACAAAGTGGCACATAGGCTGGCGTGAGTCTCTCTGTATGTGCAATTCGTAGCTCATCAAGCGATACACAGGAACATCAGATGTAGCAACCATATTCTATATACATGTTGATGCGTTTCTGGTGAATTTGCTGCCTAGAAATACTTGTAACGACAGAGCTAGGATTTCTTTTTTGTCCGTTGCCAGTTCAATTGCCTGTACAATCCTTTACTAAGGCACACATGCATCGACCTTTCAGGAAATGTACCCGGATCGAGATCCATTTGCTTACCCCTCAGGGCCTTCAGGTTAGTCATTTATAGAACTGACAGCGTAGTATCACTACGATCTTCTGCATAATACCATAAAGATTTTGTTTGCCTACCAGCCGATGCTTGACGTACCTATGTATGGAAGAATTGCAACGATTGAGCTCTTCCGGCCTCATGTAAGCTAGTTTTCAGTTCATCCATCTGAGATACTTTATTTGTATTTGTGAAGTTTTTTTATAAATGGATTTTCTGTTTGTGTCTTATCCTCAGAATGAGACTCAGGATTTTCTTTTCATTGCTACGGAGAGGTACAAATTCTGTGTTCTGCAATGGGACGCAGAAAAATCAGAGCTAATTACCAGGTTGGACACTTACTCTCCTGCCTTTTTTTCTTTATAAAGCATGGATTTATGTTGCAAGTCCCACTTAATGTTGTCTGTAGGAAAGCATATTGTCATTCAGTAATATTTGTTGATTGAAATTTGAAACATCGGCGTCCCTATTTTGTATGGAAAATAATGGTTTATTTGTAATATGTAGAGCCACGGGTGATGTTTCTGATCGCATTGGCCGCCCTACTGACAATGGACAGGTGCAGATCTTTTTCAGTTTCAAACCCCTACATTTGTCACCTTAGAATATTATGAAAATTTTCCTTCAATTTGAAATTTTAATTATCCATCATTTTACAGGGTTTTGCGTGAATAGAGAGAGCAATATTTTACCTGTAACAGTAATACTAATGGGTGGCCTTTTATTTATTGTGTAGATTGGAATCATCGATCCTGACTGCAGACTCATTGGCCTTCATCTCTATGATGGCTTATTTAAGGTAAACATATTGTCTGCTTCATTAAGTTTATGAATTCAGACTTGTTCTTATTATAAAGATGCACTCTACATACCCAATACACACCTCTTATTTCCTTTGCTATCCTTGCTTGGCAGGTTATACCATTTGACAACAAAGGGCAGCTGAAGGAAGCTTTCAATATCAGGTATGAGTGTTGAAATTTCTAACTGTTATTTATTTGCTGAAAAATATTCATGTGATCTGGAAATGTATGTGGTAGTAACAATAAATATCGGAGCATGTGTGCACACTCATATTTCTGTCAATTGGCGGATATTTTTTTGGCACTCTTTACAGTTTAGTTAGAGATAACCTTAATGTGCACATCGCTTAGATTTCTCAGTTCTTCTATTTATTATCCATTTATCATTATCATAGAATTCATGTGGTTATCAATGTTATCAAGTTGTCTAGTCGATCCTAGTTGCCATGGGACTGACCAGGCGACTAGTCGCGATTAGTCGTCGACCAGGGTGACTAATCGGCCCTGATTGGTCCTAGTCGTATATAAATTAGGACTAATATACCAAATATATACTAATATACTATATATGTTCTAGAGTTTTCTCATCTCTTTTGGGTTTCATCTCTAGCCTACCCCAACTTGCTTGGGATAAAAGGCTACGTTGTTGTTGTTGTTGTTGTTGTATGTTCTAGAGTATAAATCGAGCATGAAGATAACTCTAGGGTGGTGGCTGCATGTAGGTTTGCAAATTGGGCTGAAAAACATGAGCCCAAGTGACCTAAGCCATCCCAGATGCAGCCCATGTCTTAAGCTGCCCAACAATTCCATTCTATTTTTGGTCGTCCGACTAATTGTGATTAGTTGACGACTAATCGGACGACCGAAAACTAATCGGCCTAATTGAGTCGTAGCCCCTAGTTGAGTCCAGGATACCGACTAGGACGACTAATCATGATTAATCGGACGACTTGATAACACTTTATTACTGTCTCTTCGCTTGATTCTCTATCAAGAAGCCAGTAGCTTCTCATTGCATCACGCGAGCATACTGATGTTCTAGCATTATCTCATGCCATCTACAAAATAGATATGTTAGCTACATTTACTCATTTGGAAAGTTCTTCACAAATCTTGATTTCTCACTAATGGTGAT